>PVJI01014790.1:0-43029 GCA_004026765.1 Micronycteris hirsuta
AAAAAAATATCTGAGCAGGAATTTGAATGGAACTAAGATCTATTTACATAGTTAGAGTCCACAAACCAAAGGAATTTGAGCTATCACCTTCAATGTGAAGTCATTATGAGGCAAGCTACCTAGAGAGAGGTATTGGCCCCTCTTCCCTTCCCCTCCCTATGCAACCGGCTTTGTGAGAGGAAACAAGCTTACACAGGAAAACCACAGAGACAAAGTCCAGTTCTATCCTGCTGGGCCAGGCACCCAGACCAAAGGTGGCCTATAGCCAATTATAATGCTATTATGATATCATTAGCATTGCAGATAGACCAGTACCTGAAATGCATGGGCACCATGACAGTTCCAGAAAGGGCCAAATAAGGATGAAAACTCTCCCTCCCATTGGGAAGATGGTGCCTTGCCTGCTCCAGCTCCACTCTGTCCAGATCTACCCCTTCATGAGTCCCTCCTCACTAAGCCCAGCACCTGAGGCTCTTCCAGACAACTTACTTCTTGAGTCTGCCTGCACTCCCTATCTGAGTGTGTACTTTCCCTTGAATAAAATCTTTGTTCTTTGCTGACTCTTTCTATTCTGTATGGAGACAAGAACCTGGACACTGTCACTGGGTTGAGGCCTCCTTTGGCCTTGCCATGAGCGTTGGACATCATCTTCTGTTCTTAGGCTAGTACATTATGAGCAAATTAAATATGTGTATACACACACAAATAATAAATGGCAACAAAATAGTTTAAGCCTTTAAAGAATGGTACCTATGGTCTTTCAATGTGCCAGCCAAGCTCTTCTTAGCCACCCACCACATACGCTGAGCTTCTTTCATATTTTAAAGCAAGAGCTCTAGGGTCAGATATCTCTAGGCTTCGAAATATCATCTACTCTATTAGAAGCATTAACTTGGGCATGTTATTAAGCTTCCCTAAGCCTCAATGTCCTTATATTTAAATGAATATAATAAGAATGTGTTCCTCATACTTTTTCTGTGTGACAATTGACCAAGGTAGTCCATGTAAAAGCACTTGGTAGAGACTTGAAAGAGAGTACTCAAAAAATGGTAAAAACTATGTCATGAAAATGTAAGACAAAGTTTTCCAAGGAAGATGAAGACCCCTCCCCAATAAAGAGAGAAAGAGACAGGTAGACTGACTGACAGAGGGGGAAACACAAAAGTACCAAAAAATTCTGTTTTTATATTGCTGTATTATTTTATTGTACTCAAAGGCACCCATGCCCAGCCAGCAGCCCTCAGCGCTCTACCGGTTCGCCAGCAAGCTGACGGCTGGGAGCCTGCAGACCCGAAGCTCCATGAAAAATGTTTCTGTTGTCAGTGTAAATGAATATTTACCAGCTGATGTCTGTTGCAGCCTTCGGCAGGGAACATACAGGGGTAAATATTAGTTTTACCTTCTAAAACTAGAGGCTCTAATTATAACGAGGAGTCCACACACCTTAAATGAGTGGATTAATTAAATATAAAGCCTCATTAAAAGTCATGCTACCCATTAGCTTAAATAGCTATCATATGAATGCTTGATTTATTAGAGCTGAGAAATTCTAACAGGACTTTTCTTTCTTCTTTTTTTTAAGTTACAGTGAAGTGACTAATTACCAGCTGAGGACAGATTATTCATTTGGCTCTTATGCATTTAGATGATTTGCCACTGGTCAAGAAGAGGAGAGTGAGCATTTTATTCTTAAGATTGGTTTCACACTGGATTCAATGCTCTCAGTATGGGAATCACAGAATCCCATTATAATAAATCACTTTCACTTTTAATGAATCACTAGCAAAGTAGGTACTTCATGATCAATGAACTATTCCAAAAAGTGAGGCCAAGGTCCTTTATATCTTTGGTCAAGTAAAGAAACACTTTTGTTTGCAGGACTCAAAAGTCATGCTATAAAGAGCCCGGAGAGTCCAATGAACTGACAAGTAGTAGGATTTACTACACAGAGGAATGAACTGAGAGCTGGCAATAAACCCGAAGCATTGTACAATATTGTTTCCTACCTTCAAGTAGGGAACTATCAAAGACTTGACTAATTTGGGGGAAAGTCCAGTGTGATCTTACATGGCTTCCATTCTTTCTGCTTTAGATAAGTAGATTGTGATAGACTATTGAAGCGGTATCTTAGCTGGAAATAGAATGAGGAATTGCCACTCCCTCCCTGGGAAGAATCTTGGAGGTAGACCATTGAGGTGCCTTTCCTGATTCAGAGAAAGTGGAATTATCAAAAAACAAAACAAAAACCTATGATCCTTTTTGCCCCTCCAACATCCAACCACATCTTTTTTACCCTAATGCTCCTTTTGGTTAGTTGACCATGCATCCCTGTAATTGGGGAACCATCTTTGTTTATACCAGTTGTTCCTGCATAAAATTAATCATGCCATCTATATTCTTAAATATATATTAGTTTGCATAATAAGTTAAATGATAATCCTACTTTTACGGGACATCATTGTTTATGGTGTCAACAGAAAGGAAACTCCCAGTCCCAGTGCCCACTTGCCTCTTGATGCCTCCTATTGTGGCCACGTTAAGACAGAGGTTGGCATGAATTGACAAGCACAGTTGGTCAGACACTCACTCCCAGAAGTTTGAATCTTGAGTGAGGGCCACAAAGTTGGAAGATACCATTGACTGGATTCATCACAGTCAGAATCGAGGGGCGTGAGATCATAGTGATGCTGTGCTGTGGCCTTGGCAGTAATTCTGATGGCCTGTCCTCTAGAATTCACGGTGCTACTTGCCTGCTGTATGTATCTGATCAATAGAGACGTCAGTACTGGGGACCCCAGTTCCTTCTCAAATAATCCTTCTTTTTTGTCTTAAAGTAATTGCTGTTGCTTGCAGAAGAGAATCAACAGCCTCAGTGTGCTAGAGGAAGCCATTAAAGAAGTACCTAAGAGCAGGTAGCCAAGCAAGCAGAGAATCTGTACAATGCCTGTTCTCACAGATCTGACATTCTACTGCATGGGGACAGAGAATACACAAAGAGGCAATCTGAGTATCATATTAAAGGAGATAAGCGCTTTGAAATACAGAAAGAGAGAGAGGACAGAGAAAGAAGAGGAAAGAGAGTGGAGGGGGAAAGAGAGACAGACAGACAGATGGAGAGACACACAGAGAGAGATGTGAAGTAAGGCAGATTGGAAGGCAGAGTGAGGATAGTATAACATTTTACTTGGGTGGTGTGTGTGGCCTTCATTGGGTAAAATGGCATCTTTGTAAGTGTGACTGTGAAATGGCAGTTCCCTCAACGTTAGGAAATATAAACAAAGATTTAAATACCATCATGTATACTTTATCTGTAGGTCCAATAGTTTATTGGTATTTTTAAAATATTTAAAGTCTGTTAACATCAGCTACCTTGATCATTTAAAAATGGCATTAATTTAATCAATAAATGAGTATTTGTGAAAACATTAAATACCTGCTATGGATTGAATGTTTATGTCCCAACTCGTTGAAATGCCAATCCCCCATGTGGCAGTATTAGGAGGTAGGGCCTTTGGAGGTTCATTAGGTTATGAGGGTAGAGCCCTCGGGAGCAGGATCAAGCCCTTATAAGAGGGACTCCTGGGAGCTCTGTGCTGTGAGAGGACACAAGAAAACAGCGGTATGCAACCTGGAAGAGGTTATCACTGGAACCTCACTGTGCTGGCGCTCTGATCTTATATTCCCAGCTGTGAAAAATAAATTTCTGTTGTTTATAAGTCACCCAGTCTATGGTATGCTTTTATTGCAGCCCAAACTGACTAAGAACACACTTAAACTGACGCAACACCTCATATTTCATTCTCTATTAAAAAATCATTCGTTGCAATTATATATTGATGGTGTCGGGTGGACAGGGGATTGTGAATTATGTAGGAAACCCTCTCTGAAGAAAATCACTTGTACTTTAAATTTAACTTTCTGAAAAGTTGTTTTTACAGACTAAAGTATAATTAACATGTAATAACATGAACAGATGTTTGAGTTTTTGATGTATGTAGGTAACGTATATGACTAAAACCATTGCCATAATCAAGATAATCAATTTATCTACAATCTCCCAAAGTTTCCAAGTATCCCTTTGTCATCTAGTCCTCTCTCCAACTCTCCTCAACTCTCCCCATCGCTGGGAAATCACTGATCTGTTTTCTGTCTCTATAGATTTGTTTGTATATTCCAGAATTGTATTCAATGAAATCATACATTTAAATAATCACACATGGTGGAAGAGAGAGAGAGCCTGGGGTTTTGCTTTTCTTGGGGTTGAGGGTGGAAGCCTAGGGTTTTGAAGGCTCACTCTTTATTGGTGAATTTCAACCATAAGAATAGAAATTTAAAGTGCAGGGAGAGACTAAAGTAACAAGCAGCTCAAATGGTCAGATATCTACGCATTTGTGAAAACCCACGGAGCTGGACATCCCAAAGACTCAACTTTAATGTATGCAAACTAAAACGACAACAAAAGAAAACCAGAATGAAAATAGAATCTCGTCCAACTGTATAACAGATATATTTACATTTTATTGCATGTAGACTTCACATCCCCAAATTTTAAACACTGAGGCATCCTGAAAACTTCATTGCTCATTTGGCTGATTTCTTAACACATCTGTTTTGTCATCAGGGTTTGTCAAAATAAAATAAAACTAGCAGCATCAGCGCAAAACACACTCTCCTATTGTCTTTTTTTTTTTTTTTTTTCTGGGCAGTAAGCCGTGTTTCATGTGCTCTTGGTCTATTTTGTAAACAGCACTGTGAGTACCACACCATCTAGGCATGGTGCCCTTGTGTGTTAAAACTGAGTATGTGTGACCAAACAGAACATCCTGGTTAGAACTCAAGTTCACACTGTCTCAGACAAGCAAGAGAGGGGCTGTCTCAGCTAAAACTGAGCTGGAAAGGGCTGGGGCACTAGAAAAAATAAATAAAAAAGTAAATGGAATTAAACAAGCACATGAGGTCTTTCCAGAAAGTATCCAACCATGTAATATGAAAAATAGAGACATTTATTGAAGAAGATACAAGATAAAAAAATAATGTACATAGGAAAAGGATGTGTCAGTTCCCTTCAAAGTAGGCACCTTGGGACCTCACACAGTTCTCCCAATCACCATCAGCTGCCCCATTGTATTTTCCTGAATCTCATCGATGGTCTGAAATCTCTTCCCTTTTAAAGATGATTTTAGTTTTGGGAAAAGCCAGAAATCACAAGGCACCAAACCTGGGCTGTAGGGGGGCTGAGTCACCTGGGTGATTTGATGTTTCTCAAAAAAAAATCTGCAAAAGATGTGATGCATGAGCGGGTGTGTTGTTGTGATGAAGCTGTCAGTCAACAGCTGCTTGTAGCTTTGCCCCTCTGAATCATCCAAATAGTTTCCATGGAGGAATGTTCAAGTTTAATGCAAAATTTGATGCAGATTCGTTGCTCTACTTCCTCAGTCATTTTGAATGTGGTGGCCACACAGTGCACATGCTCACTAAATGGCATCTATCATTCCCACTGACTAGTACAGTGAAGTCATCATTTTTCATGTATGTGCATTCCAGTCCACTGCCCTTGGCTGCCAGGTTACATTGACGTCACGCAAACTTCTCATTATATTAACAATGGCTGGATTTTTTCCAGACAGGCCTTGTACTCTCACTTTGTAAACACCTCTTTCTGTTCTCTGTTTTTATGAGTTTGGCTTTTTAGATTCCACATTTCAGTGGTATCCTAAAGAATTTGTCCTTCTTTGTCTGATTTATTCCACCTAGCATAATACCCTTAAGGTCCATGAATGTTGTCACAAATGGCAATATTTCCTGCTTCCAGTCTCCTTAATATCAGCCTTTCTACTGGGTTTCTAATGAAATTTCATTGTAGTTCTAATTTCCATTTCCCTAATGGCTAAAAATATTAAGTATTTTTTCATGTGCCTATTTATCTTTAGTGCATCTTCTTTATGAAGTGTTTGTTCAAATCTGTTGTTTAATAAGCTTGTTTTCTATCATTGAGTTTATGAGTGTTTTACATATTCTAACCACACGTTCTTTTACTGATATGTTTTGCAAGTATTTTCTCCCATTCTGTGGTTTTCATTACCTTTTTATTTTTAGAAAAAGAGAGGAAGGGATGGGGAGGGGGAGGAAAAGAGAGAGAGAGAGAGAAACTTTGATTTGCTGTTCCTCCACTTATGCATTCATTGGTTGATTCTTGTATGTGCCCTGACTGGAGATTGAACCTGCAATCTTGTGGTATCAGGTCAACACTCCAACCAACTGAGATATCCAGCCAGGGCCTCATTCCCTTTTTATTAATAAGTATCTTTTGAAGAGCAAACGTTTTTAATTCTGATGAAGCCATAATTAAGAGTATATTTCATGCTCTTTGTATTTTATTAAAGAAATCTTGACCCAATACACCAAAAAGCCATCACCATAACCATGTTCAGCCAGGTTTTCTCCTATGTTCTCTTCTAGAAGTTTTATAGTTTTGCATTTTACATTTTGATCCATAACCCATTGTGAGTTTATTTTTGTGAAGGTCTGTGTCTATGTTTTTTGCCTGTAGCTGTCCAGTTGTTCCAGCACCCTTTGATGAGAAAACTATCTTTGCTCCATTGCATTGCCTCTCCTCCTTTGCCAGTGGTCAGTTTGCTATATGTATATGGGTCTGTTTCTAAACTCTTCATTCTGTTCCACTCACCTATTGGTCTATTCTTTCACCAGTACTACACTGTCTTGACTAATCAGTTGACTTTTGACAAGAGTTCTAAGAAAATTAAATGGCAAAAGAATAGTCTTTTCGACAAATGGTGCGAATGAAAACTGAATGGCCACATGCAAAAAGTATGACTTTGTATCCATAATTCTCACCATATACAAAAATTAACTCAAAATGTATCAAAGATCTAAATGCAAATATGAAATTCTTAGAAGGAAACTAGGTGCAAATCTTCTTGAGCGTGGATCAGGCAGCTATTTCTTTTATCAAACACCAAAGCACAAGCAACAAAGGAAAAAATAGATAAGTTGGAATTCATTAAATTTTAAAAAATTGCATCAAAGGACACATGAATAAAGTAAAAAAAGATAGCCTAAAGATCAGAGAAAACATTTGCAAGTCATATATCTAACAAGGGCCTAGTATCTAGATTATATAAATTATACTACCAACCCACGTCTTGACTGATTTGTGAGAGACAAAGAAAATGTAATTTTCCCCCAAGCCTGGAAAATGGTACAATATCTTTGAGTAGGATCTGCAGTGCATTCAATTACAGACATGGTCTCCATTTTAGAATAAACACTCATATTGCCAAACATTCGTGATTGTAACATTGACCTGGGGTACTTGTTAGAGTTCAAGTTCCCAGATTGCTCTTCTAGGGGTTCTGATTCTTCCAGATGAAGAGGCACCCAAGTGTCTACAATTTTAATAAGCACCCATGTATTATTTTTCACCTTTGAAAATATTTACTTATAGTTACTAAAAGTAGTCATGTGTTCTAACTCAAAAATCAACCAAAAAAAAGATATTTTAATAAAGATAATATTATTTAACATTGTGTTGATTGAAATATTTATGACTGTAAATTACATTAGGTGTTATATTATCAAACAAACAATTAAGATTGTTTTTCAACTGTTATTGACTAATTGAACAGAATTAAAAATAACCAAAGGTTCTTAGAGTTAGAAAAATTCTTCAACATCCTATATTCCATCTTGTATACCATAGAAGGCTTCACCTGGTCACCTAGAAATTTAAAGCCCTGATTGAGAAGACCCCAATTAGTTGTAGAATCCACTGCAAAACGGGATCCCCATAAAAGCCAGAGGAATGTGTGTCTCAGGCAGACTCATCATCTCCCATAATAATCAAGTTCAAAAGTTCTATTATTTTCTAACATTTCACTGCAAAAAAACATATTTATTGGAGTCAGTTTAGCCATTGGTTGCAATAGATTGGGTCCTTTTCTCTGGTGCAAAAACATAATTGATCTTTATACACCTTACAGTCTGGCTTTTTGTGAGTGGCTGTTGAAAATAGAAAGAAATTTCAGAATAAAGAGGAAATGTCAAGGCAATGATGAAAGCAGCTTTGATCCGTGATGAGAAGAAAGACATTTTATCCAGCCTGACACAGAGAGGGCAGTGGAGATGGAGGCCTACAGCTCTGGAGACTGGGCTTGGCTTGCTCACCGTGACTTCTCAACCACCTCCACCAGCTCTGGTTGTTCGTTCTATTTTCCATTGATTTTCTTTGTTCCTTTCTGGGTTTTTTTGTTTGTTTGTTTGTTTTCATTTCTTTGGCTAGAGTAATTTTATGATTCTATGTTATCTCCTTTACTGGCTTATTCACTATACTTTTATTTACTTTTTAATCATTTTCTATTTGACTTACTTTTTACATTTTCCATTTATCAGATCTATTTTAAGTAGTATTTATATACCTTTATTTATAACTTATAAACCTAAAATATACATACTGCCATTTTCCCTATTCTTGTCTGTGTGACAGTGTTCTCATAATTTAACTTATGCATACATTGTAAACCTTTCAGTACAGTATTTTATTTTGAACAGTTAGGAGAAATTTTTAAAATAACAAGCGGTTTTATGTATTTACCAATATATATATCATTTCTGTTACTCTCTAATTCTTTGAGCAGGTACATATTTTCATTTGATGTGCATCATGCACTTATAATACTTATGGTTATGGTCTGATGGTGGTGAATTTCTACAGTCTTATATATTTGAAAAATAGCTTTATGATCCAAGAATTTCGCCCTAGGTGTTTACTCAACTCATGTGCCAATTTATGTCATTACAACAACATGCCCATAAATGTTTATAGCAGCTCTATTTATAATCATCAAAACCTGAAAACAACCAAGGTGAATGGATAGACAAACTATAGTCAATCCATAAAATTGAATAGTATTCAGCAATAAAAAAATGAATGAACCACCAGCCACAAAAAGATATGAGTAAACCTTAAGTGCATACTGCTAGTTAAGCAGCTGCAGAAGACCAGCTTTCTGCACTTCTTAGGGTACACCAGAGGAGGGGCGGCAAGGCGGCTAATGAATGAGTCCAGTCCAACACTCTTTTTCAGAATGCTGGAGGCCCAGTCAGGAGTCTTTATTTTCTCCCACTGACTGAACCACTACAGCAAAATTTCCTTTATTTTTAAAAGGTTTCTTTTTACAATCAGTAGAGAAAACTACAAATCATTAACAGCTCTAAAAGGTTGACACGCAACAGTACTTTAATTTTCACCTAGTCTTAAACAAATGAATGCTAAGATAAGGAGGTTTGCTAATCTATCTATTAGCCAGGAAACAGTATTAAACTACAAAACTCTAGGTCCTAGTTAAAGGCTAAACATATATTTTCAAAGTCTTAAATCTCTCTGAGTTAAAGATGTATGCAGAGGTTGCTCTTTGTACCTTTGAGATTCAAGGGGACTGTCATGTAGGCAAAAGCACCATTAACTATATTCATCAGGGCTTAGATCTTTAGCTACTATCAGGCGACAGAAAGGTTTTATTTACATTTTTCTGAGATGTGAATCTATTGTTTTGTTTAACCTTTTACTAAAATCTACTATTTTCAGCTAAAAGCTTCCTAACTTTCCTATTTATCTAGTCCTAGTAATAAAACATTCTTGCTCAGTAGTAAATTTCTGGCTTTGGAAAGAACTGTTTAGATATTTCTTAGTAAATGGCTTCTCTAGCAATTAGCAGTTGCTTCTGCTTTCAGTGTTCAGGTTGCTGGTTTGCTAAATGGCTTAATTCCTCTCCTTAACCCTTTCATGTGGGGGCTAGCAGTTAGAAGCCTTTGTTTTCAGATGTCAATGAGTATTGCCACGTCTACATCATGCAAGCCATAAGCCAGACTTGTGAGAACTACGCCTGGTCACCTGCCACTGTGCAGTGGCATCCCTTCCATATCCGACTGTGCCGAGAAATGGGTATGGGCTAGTTCCCCGCAAATCAGCATTTACGGATCTGGTGTAGGCTGGCCTGCAAACAGCAGCCAGTATGAAAAGGCTGCATATTGTGATTCCGATTACATGACATTTGGGAAAAGACAAAACTGCTATGAGGAGTGTAAACACACCAATGATTGTTAGGAGTTCAAAGGGAGGGTTGAACAGGTGAAGCACAGGGAATTTTTTAGGACTGTAAAACTATTCTGTATAATGTTATAATGTTGGATACATGGATGGCATTGTATATTTGTCAAAGCCCATAGAAATTTATAGCACAGAGAGAAACCTCAATAAATGCAAATTTAAAAACATTACTTAGCAGGTTAGGGGATCCCAAGGTGGAATGAAAAATGTGATAAATGAGTCTAACTGTATCACAGATATGTGAAACAATGACCCTGAATAGGGAAGGAGAAAAAATGGGCTGGCTAAGAGGGTGTAGGGTGGATAAATGGTAATGGAACATAAAATAAATAAATTAAAAATGAGTGGAGACTGTGAGATTAAAGGCAAAATGGACTGAAATAAGCAGTGTACTGCAATTGGTACAGGTGTTTCCCATGGGTGTGTGGATTAACAATTATGAAAGCACTGTACACATACAATGGAACTGAATGGTTAGGTAAATGAGTGAGTGATAGTGGGAGCCAGACTTCTTGCTTTAGAGAGGGAGGTTACAAATAAAAGTAGAAAGCTATAATAATCCACGTGGTAGTAAATTGGAGATGTCAGAATGAATTCATCCCTAGCTTAATATAGATACAATTGTGACATACAGAAATATTAATATGTATGTGAACACATACATATTCAGTGTAATATACACACATATGTTTCCTTGTTCTGTCAGGTGAGAGGGCCGCCTACAAGCAATGACATCCCAATATCAAAAGCACACCTAGTGCTCTAGTGCTTGCACTCAGGCACCGGCTTCTAACCTCATATTCTAATAAAAGGAAAGTGTCCTTTTGTTGAAACAGTTGATTCTAGAACTGTGGCAGGAAATATACACTATTAGCTTGGAGCATCTTGTGATGTTGTGATACTAGAAGAAGCGCTCAAAACACAAAACTCCTTAAAAATAAGGCTATGTCAAAGTGACAGAGGACCCTACTAAATTTGATAATTAAAAAAAGAAGTATTACGGCCTTGGCTGGTGTGGCTCAGTGGATTGAGCACGGGCTGGGAACCGAATGGTCCCGGTTCGATTCCCAGTCAGGGCACATGCCTGGGTTGCGGGCCAGGTCCCCGTGAGGGCCATGTGAGAGGCAACCATACATTGCTCTTTCTCTCCCTCTCTTTCTCCCCCCGGTCCCCTCTCTCTAAAAATAAATAAAAATAAAATCTTAAAAAAAAAAAAAAGAAGTATTACATTATAACTCAAAGTATAAAATAAATATCTATGAGTCTGTGTCAACAGAAATAAATAGTTGAGTATATAAGTATTTTATACAGGAGTATGACTTAGTATACAATAATTCCAAATAATTATTCCATATAGAACTTCAAATAATTTATGTTAATACTATATCCTCAAAGAAGTGAAACACAGTGAAATTGCTTTCAAAGAATTAAGTACAGAAAGGGGAAAGCAAGCAACTTTATAGTGAAAAACACCTGACAAACACAATGTCAGCCAGGTGGTCAAAGTTCAACAGTGATAAGTTATGTATTGGTTTATATCCTTTTTATGCTGCGATGAATATGGCACTTTATCTCTGTGATAGTCCTCCCAAGATCACAGGTCATCAGTGTCTTTGTTTGTTTGGGCTGTTAAAACAAAATACCATAAACTTGAGAAAAATAGAAATTTATTTCTCACAGTTCTGAAAGCTGGGCAGTCCAAGATCATGGCATTGGAAGATTCAGTGTCTGTTGAGAGCCCATTTTCTGGTTCATTAAATGGACATATTTTAACAGTGTCCACACATGGTGGAATGAGTGAAGGAGCTCCCTTGGTCTGTTTTATAAGAGCTCTAATCCCACTCATGAAAACTCTGCCCTCAGGACATAAACATCTCCCAGAGACCCTGCCTCCAAAATCACCACATGGAGATATTATTTCAATATATGAATTTTGGGAGGACACAAACATCCAGTCTATTTTAACCAGTTTAATCATGGAAAAAAAAAAAAAAACCCATCAAATAAATCCCACTTGATAGACATTTTATAAAATTTTACAATGATTCCTCAGTACTGTCAAGGTCATCAAAAATAAGGAGTCTGAGAAACTGTCACAGCCAGAACAGAAGAATATTAGGTAAACACTAAGAAAATATGAATAAAATATGGATTTTTAAAATAATATCATCAGTTCATTAATATGGTACAAATGTACCATATAAAAATAGAAATAAGAGAAGATGAGTTTAGGAATTCTTTATACTATGGTTACATTTTTACTTAAATCTAAAACTGTTATAAAATTTTTAAATTCATTAAAAAAATCTTATCACTCCTTTGTTTTTCAAAGAAATTTTCTTGGGTATAAAATTCTAGATTGACAATACTTTTCTTTTAATACTTGAAAAATTTCATTCCACAGTCTTTTCTGGCATGTGTTATATCTGAGAAGTCTATTGTCAGTCATATCTTTGTTTTATGTATGTCTTGTTTATTTTTCTCTAGTTGCTTATCACTTGTTTTAAGCAATTTAATTATGAAGTGCCTTGGTATAGTCATATGAGACCCTCTCTGAATGAAATGGCAGGTATTCATATTTGAATGTTAACACACAGATTTCTTAAAACTGTCAATTTAATTGTATTAAAATAGAGCATGAAATGAATTAATATGAGAATAAAAGAACTGAATATATTTTCATGTTCACTAGGGTCAACACTCACAAGACTACCATTCTTGGGTTAGAAGTTAAATTATACATGATCTCCTTATTTTACAAATTAAAAAACTCCTGATGACCAAGGATGACTAAATAATGTTTTAAACCTCACAGCAATGAAGTGGAATGGAAACTGAGCTTATTTTCCTGTTGGTTACTCCAGCACCTGTAGACCAGAATCTACCTCTCCAGCCAGTGTGCCGAATGTGAGTAGCAGGCACAGCTTGCGTTTTCCTTACCTAGGTTTTTTTCTATACAGTCAGTTTCACACCTACAAGAACATAGGAAATCAAGGACTTGAAGCCTTTGAGTCCTCTTGATGAAGATACATTGGCTCAGCCTTCTACTGTTCCTTCTCTGGCTGGATCCTGGTTATAGTATGAACCTCCGTGGATTAATGCCTTATGTTTTGACTCTGACCCATTCTGTGCTGCCAGGCTTCACTTTGACTTTCTCTTAAACAGGGTCTTCATTTCTATTTTCAGCCTTGACTCTGTATTAGACACAAATGACCTTCACCACTTATGCCTCAGGTTCATTTCTTATAAGGAATGTGCAGTTCTGGCCATAAAACCTGAACTTTTAGGAAGACAGCTGAGAAGTTTGCCACAAAATACTCTTTCTGTGGGAAACAGCTCTTGAAAATTACTGCTATTGGGATGCCAGGGGATACGCTGCAATATTCCTTTTAGCTAATAATCAATTTTCATGAAATTACCGCTTTACTCGTAAAGGACAGCTATTTCTTGTAAAAAAGAGGTCTTTTAGAGTTTACCTGATATTTACCCAAATGAATTTATTTAATAATAAATGTTTCTTTGAGCTCCTCTACACATATAGCCGTTGCAAACTATCTTACGTATGTTAGGCACACAAGAAAAGTCAATGGAATGAATTAAAAAAAAAAAAAAGCAGGTCAAGAAATGAGGAACTCAACAATAAACCAAAGAATGCAGGTCTTCTTGGGTAGTAAATGACATACATTAATAGTCAAAGCCATTCTGTATAGGGGAGCACCTAAAGCAGAAACATCTGTGCTTTTCCCACATTCAAAGACATAGCAGCATGACCCAGATCTGTTCATGGGGTTTGCATAGATGCAGAACATTCAAAACTCTCTGTAGACCTAATGCTAAGAACTATTAATATATTGAGAGGTTAAACGCTAGCAGGTCTCTGGAGGCAGGTATCAAATATCTTCATAGAGGGAAAAAGTCAAAATCAGGTCTACATAAAATATTATCTAGATAATAATTTATTCACAACCACACTCTTATAAACAGATACATTTCCTATGCTGTGCTAGGAAATTGTTGTAATTAATCTCAAAGTAATCTTTTTGGAGTTATGAATGCTTACCCTGCATAAAACAGAGGATTTTGTTTATGTAGGACAAAGGAGTGGTTAAAAATGGAGAGGATAAAAAGAAATATAAGGTGGGATCTCATTTTTAGCTAAGGCAGCAGTTTTCAACCTTTTTCATCTCATGGCATAAAAACTACTAAAATTCTGTGGCACACCAAAAAATTTTTTTTTGCCAATCTGACAAAAATAGGTACAATTTTGATTGATTTACAAAAAATAGTAATAGTAATTACCTGCCCTTTTTGCTTCAAAGTGACTTTTGAAAAAATCAGGTGCCTATACTGTATACAAGGATTTCTGCTACCAAGAATTAACCAATCAAACACAACCTTATTATGCAATGTGACCAATAAGATGCAACTATATTATATGACCTAAATATTTATGGTTTGAGACGGCGCATTCACACCTATGGCTGTTGTTGTATTGGCTGTTTTCACTTTTTTATTTGACAATTTCAGAGTAAAGAAGTCAGTGCTCCTGACTAAATAGGCAGGTATCGCATGTTTTAAAAACTCTCATGGCAGAATACTGTGCCGTGGCACACCGGTTGGAAATCCCTGAGCTCAGTGATTCAACAGCTAGATATTAATGTCTGCTTCCTGGAAGCTGACCATTACTAAGTTGCTAGGTACTGGACTCTGTACCATTGAAGGTTATCTGGACAAGTACCTAGTTAATTAAATTCTACAAAACAAACAAACTTTAGAAAACCAACCAAATTACTCTTCCTTGGAAAACCTGCAGAAATAAGATAAATGAATGTATTTAAATGGGACTTGTATCACAGAACTCTGAAATTAGTGAGTAATAGGCCTACACATATAGAGATAAGTGGATTAAAGGAGAATTTATCCATGTCTATATGTAGACAGCCTCGTATACAGCAGATAAAAAAAACAGGCTGCAAGGGTAATGCTGGAAACAACCTTTGAATTTTTAGCAAAGTATCTTCTCCCGTGCAACAAATGGTACAACTAAATTGGAAGATATGCTGCTCGGTGACCAATTTTCAGGCAACCTGCTAAACTGATTTGTATATTTGAGCACTAAGATCATACACATATGGGCAAAGCCCTCCCATATTTGGTACTTTTTAATAGCAACACAATTGTTAGTAAGAAAATGAAATGAAATGTCCATTTACTGAATATCTCTGGTCTGCAAAGTACCACATATATCCTTTGGTTGTGCACATAAATTTTTCAAAATTAAACAAACAGAAACTACATCTAATCCATTCACTTAATGGGGGTGGCTAATAGTATGGCCAGAAAGCCATGTTCCTGCCCCGAGGGAAATACCTGCTTTCACTTAGATACCAATTAGGAAGTGATTTTCCTCATTTACTGAATATCTGCCCACAGCACACTCAACATCAGTGAATTGATAGTAGCATTTTACAAGAGTGGTGCAGATTCATAATTCCTTATCTGCCGTTAAGAAACCCAAAAAGTTCCAAAAAAAAAAGAAAAAAAAATTCCACAACTTTTTGGCAGCAGAACCTAACTAGAACCAATATTTTTAGCCCTTTATAAAAACCCCACTTAATGCAACTATTCATCCATTTAGTTAAAGAAGTATTAATATCTGATTTTGGGATGCAGCCCCAGACCCACAGGAGTTGTCATACTACGTGCAGTTTATGTCCATAATAGTTTTCAAGATATGAGGAATTCTGAATTGTGAAACACATTTAGGAGTGATAATGATAATGAAATAGTGATGAAGGCAATTCACGCATGGAAGCAGGGTATACCGTTATAGGGAAACCCTCTCCCTTCCTCTCAATTTTCCTATGAACCTTTTAGTGACCTAAAACATTAACACACACACACACAAACACACACACACACCATATTTGATCCCATCAATTTCAGACAAGGAATTTTGGATCAACACTACAGATAATTTGAAACCCTTGGGCTCTTTATTTATTTAGTGACAATAATTTTAAGGAATGGACATATTCAGAGAAACATACTTAATAGACTCCATATTAGATTTCTGAAAATTCACATCATAAAATAAGTTGTAATCCATTTATCCTGTCTGCCAAATCCTTTATAATTGTTTGTCAGGCTACCAAAAACATCACTGACAAACTCTTCCAAGTCCTTAGTCACATTCTTAATCTTCACATGCAGTCTTCAATATCAGATGGTGTATTGTCATATTTATTTATTGGCAATAGCTGATTTTTTGCAAGTGGCAAATAGCCATTTGCTCGTGCTATCGGTTTCTTTAGGTCCTAGACACACAGGGCCGGGAGGCCGGATGATTTTCAGAACAGGACATGTATTTCCTACTTAACCACTTTGACAGCGAGACCGTCTCTGATGCAGCGTTACAGGCCAGTGCCATGGACCTTGAGAAAAGTAAATGAATATCGACTTGTGATGATGGAGATGACATGTCTCAGGAAGGTCCCCAGTGTTCACAGAAGACAGAAACTGGGAATAATGACGTTGGCATTACTCTGTGAATGAAAGAGAGCTGCGGGCTGTGAGGAGAGGACAGGGATGGCTAACTGGGTGGTACACCCTTCCTACTGAAAGGAGAGGAAGAGACCTTTGAGGGTGAGCTCTCCCTCGCAGATACACGGAGAGGCAGGCCTGCTGTCCTCCGGACCCAGAGCCGACACAGCCGTGAAACCTCACTTGGAAAATGCAGTCCTAAAGAAGGACTATTATAAGAAAATAAATAATTTTCAACATTTTCAACCAAACATAAGCTTGTAATGATTTTTAGATCCTCAGATAGTCCTATTTCACTGGTTTTTAAAATATAGGATGGCTCCTTTTGGAAGAGCAACTTAGTAAAAAGGACAGTGCAGTTCTCTATATTCTTGAGTATCCTTTCCTTTAAGTTTCAAAAGCAATTGCTGGTTTACAAATAAAATTGATTAAGTGTGAGTCAGTATAACATGGACCATTGGAGTTGATACTGATATTCTCTGGCAGCAGTCCTGTGGATAATGGGTAACAGGAATGAGAAAAACTGCAATTGTCTGGCTCAGTTTGCCTTGAACAAACACAGAAAGAACTGGCTGACTCTCAGAACAGAATGTAAATGATCTCCACAATGTAAATTAGAACACTCATATTTTCAAATAGCTTAATGTTCACTCTCCCTTTTTACTTCTGTTTAGATATTCTGAGTAAATCCTTTTTCAATCAGAATCCACAGGAAGCTAGAAACCCCACTGTGAGCTCAGGATAAATATGTGATTCCTTGTGTGGACCAGCATCTTCATCATCACCTGGGAACTTCACAGAATTTCCCAGGCCCCATCTGAGCCCCACTGATTACAGACCTCTGGAGCTAGTAATCTGCAGTTTAACTGGCTGCCTGGTTGACAGAGGTATACTGAAGTTTGAGGACCATTAGTTTATATTATGAAACTTAATCAGAGACAGAGGTGCAGATGAAGAATCAACCAACATGGGGAATTATTGGCCGCTTTGGGGTTCTCTCTGCATAATAATCTGCAAGGTGTTAACACCTAAGCTTAACCAGTGTCCCTTCCTACCATTCTGCACAGACCCACACCAGATGAACAGAAAACAGGGGCTTCATATAACTTCCTGCCATCTTCCCCAGAATTAACACTCACTATGTCATAATAGTGTCAAACAATTATTATTATTATTATTATTATTTTTTTTTTTGCTTTTTGCTTTCTTTCTTCCCTATGGGAGGGGTCATAAAAGTACCTAAAAGTAGTAAAAAGTAAGAGGACAACGTAATTAACTCATTTCCTTGCAGCACACAACACGGAGGGAATTGTTAAGAGTTCCACAACTTTGTCCTTCAGCCAATATTCTTGGCGATCAGAGCTGGTGTCAGAATATAGCAAATCGACAGAGAGCGTCCTTTGTTGAGAATTTATTCTCACCATCCTCTACCCCCAAAATCTACTGGATTAATGAATGCACTTAGAACTCATTTCTTTACATTATTATCTCACTGTGGTCTGGTAACAACCATTTTCAGATAGGCAATGGTCCGAGGACCACATTTTAAATAGCACTGTTCAAAAGCACCTGTGTATCTTTAATAAAAGAGCTCCGTAAGCCTTGACCGAGAGTTGAATTTGATTTACTTCAATGTTACTTTCTATCTGTATTGGGCAGGAAAAAGGATAACTCAGAGCTTCTCAATGGGTGTGACCTGGCATAGAATTATGTGTATACCCAGGTATACATCTCCTCAGCCATTGGAGTTGCTCAGTGGAGCCTGGAAGGCCAATACATATTGCAGAATTATCATTTCTCCATGAGAAAAGAAGTAAAAATAGTTGAGAAGCACTTGGTTAGAGATATAGGCCATTCTCGGAAGACAGTCACAGGGAGGGCAGCCAAGCGGTTCAATGCGTGAGTCTGCCTGAAGGGATGTGGAGAGGGGGGGCTGAGTTCCATCAATGTACAGGGAATCCAATGTGGCACACTTGGCCTTGCAACAGAATTCTAACTGGAAAGTAGTCAGGCATGGTCTTAAGAAACATATATATTAGGACCCCAAATACTGTTTCAGGTATAGTGAGCAGGAACCAGTGTTCCTTTCTCCCAAAGAAAAGATTATATGAGGGAAGAGTCTCCCTGATATTATGTATAACCTGGTTTTATGAGGATGCTATGGTTAAAATAATGTACAAAATATTGTAATATCATTGCATTGTAGTATCTATGCAATAGAGGTAGGGATACTCCTCTGAAGAGGGAGATCATTCTTGATTTAATCAATGAATGGTTATGTCCTGCTAAATATGAAACTGTATCTGAGATGTAAGACTTTAGCTTTATGGATGACAAATTTCAGAAGAGCCGGAGTATCTGGGAAAGTGCCCTAGGGAAGAGGGAAGCAGAAGATCCATTTCCTGAAAGCCACAAAGTCTATGGCTCTGAAGGGCAAACTAATTAGGGGGGATTAAATCTTTCTAATTTGCTAAGTAAATGATTGCAGTCCTTGTAAGTTTTGTGTTTACATCTGTTTAAGGGACCATGAGTATTTGCAATGTCATTTTGATACTTTCAGCCTGTCTTCAACATGCCAAGGAGAACCAAGGGCCACAATAATAAAAAAGAACTTCACCACCTGGGGCCAGCATGGTGGTCAGAGCAGAATGGTGTCACAGAATCTCAAGAAGTCAAAATTCAAGAAGGCAGGTGTCACCAAGTGAGTGACTCTGTTTGAGTAGATTTTTCATCCTATGCCCAACCTTGTCTATTTTAAGTTTTGTCCTGTTTAGCAGAGCAACATTCTCTTATATCTGACAAGGTCCAAAAAGCCTACATACGACCATGATGAAGGTCAAATCAGCTTTTCAGTTCCAATCAGAAACTAGAATTCAGGGCAAGGCACTCAGCAAGAAGTTGAAATGTGGTCTTATCCACAGCCGAGAGCAGGTCAGGCTGCCATGGCTCACCATAAACTCATTCCTCTCCAGGTCCACGACTGCGTGATGAATGTCTGACTGCCTAGATGCTGCCTGGCTAGAATTCACTAAGAAAAGAAGATTGAACCTGCGGTACAAGTGAGCACAGAAAAAAATGAGAGAGGCATCAACCAAAGAGCAAAGTGGCCTTGTGCCATTCCCTCTTGGAACAAAATGCTCTCTCACACCAGTATATATTAAGATAGTATAGTATCACAGAGCAGCAAAATAACACTTTGACAATAATATGACTTCCATATAAAGGTTGTAAGATGTACAAATTGTAAAACTGAAGAAGGGATATTGTAGGTCAAATGTGGGTTTTAGACCACCTTATGCTCTAGAAAATTCAGGTTAGATTTTTTTTTAAATAAAAGACTATAAACTTGGTCTCGGCATACATTGCACGTTATGTCCAGAATGGAATATATTTAGAATCAACATCTCTCTCACTGACTTTGCCTATTAGCACACTATTTTGTCTAGCTCCAGCATTCATATATACGCTCATACACAACTTGGCCTTTAATTCTATTTTCTCCTAAAACAAATCAGGGCTTCTTGGAGAACAGATGTTTCTATATCCTGTTAAGGAGAAAAATCAAGGTGATCTTGGAGTATCTTATTATTGTCATAAGGAAAGAAAAGAATGATCTGAAACATGCTTAGAGATGTGACGAAGTGGAAAAATGGCTAATAAATGGACGTCCTCTGGCCACCTTTTCACAATTTGAATGTACATCTCATTAGAACAGTTATCTTGGGGAAAAAAAGAACTATCAGTTAAAGTGATTAAAATATGTACTCTACAGAAGGAAGAGTAGGTTAAAGTTTCCAAACGCACATATTAAAAAAGAGAATGATATGCAACTCGAATGATAAATATTTACTCTTCACTATTTGATTAATACGTACGTCTAGAACCATAGTTTATAATCCAACCTAAAAGCTTTAAAATAAGCCTTAGACAGTAGGTCAGCATTATGTATACATGATAGGACTCTAAGCCATGTAACCCTGAAGAAATAAAATCTAAAAGTCTATCATTTCAAGAAACAAAAACTTATGTGATTGACTGAGACTGAAAAATCCCAACAAAAAGTCATCAATTCAAAAGTTTCACTGTAAAGCTAAATTATTTTGCCCCTAATTAGGGAGGTCAGGTGTACAATTGATCTTGAAACCAACTGTGATCTAACTTCCACCAATCATTTTATTAAGAGAATTCTCTTTGTTGACTGTCACACTAAGATTACACACACACATACACACACAATCAATCAATCTGGTGGCAATAATGCTTTTGTTTTAGGTTTTTGCATATGCTTTTGAAATTATTATGCATGTCATTGTATGTTTTCTGTTCAGGTATTTGAAATACTTAAAATAATGGAGCTTACTAGTCTTACTACCTATTAAACTATTAATATATTAACTTTATAAAATACATTTAAGTATTCATAATTAATTTAATTGATAGCTTTGTAATACAATTTTAAGTGTTAAAGAGAATTTGATAGACTTGTGATTTTCATTTAGTAGGGTTTAATTAGTTAATTTAATGATCAGAGTTTAAATATTGAAGAGAAATTGATTCATTAGGTACATAATTATCATGTTTTAATGATTAAACAATTGTTTACTGAATGTACAAGCCAATTTATTGACTATAAATCAAGGAGCAAAGCGTTTACGAAGGTTCCCTTGAAGTACAGACAGCCCTTGGGCAGTAAAGAGCTCTCAACAGACATGAATCAAGAACAGGAGTTCACATGTGCTTATAACTCTGCTCTAAAGGAGACAGGAATATAGAACATATTTTTGAGAAATATTTCCATAAAAAGCGATAAAAACAGATTTGGGTACTGAAAGTGGAATGTGTCAATAATTTGGAAAATGCCTGCATGCGAAACACTCCATTCCCTCCCAATATGGGATAAATGAAGTGTTGCTGTGCTCGTTGGTTGGTTTATTGAAGACATCCATCATATAATGATGCTTTCTTAATAGATTTGCACATCTGTAATGATAATTTGCTACTTTTGTAGCAATTTCCAGATACAGCCTAAATTTCCAGACAGTGTGAACCGACTCTCAAAAGCAAAAACTAAGCTTGCTATGGAGAAAGCAGATACATTCTCCTAGTCTTACAGAATCATAAAGCTGGAAGAAATGTTAAAAACTATCTTAGCCCTATAACCTTATTTTATAACTAAAGGAACTAGCTAAGGGAGGCTGAGTAAGTTATTCCTGTTGTCACAGCTACTTAGCATAAGAAGAACAAATCAGCATCTTACGACTCCCAATCTTATGGTTTTTCTCCATCAGAAGTCCTTATTTTGGCTTATACACAGTTGTCATTTTAGTTCAGAAGTTTTTACTTAGCTCTATTGACAAGGGGAAAAAAATCTACTGTGAGAAAAATATACTGTGAAAAAGACTGGAAATTTTCATCAGTGATAGGCATTCTTCTTTACAGTTCTTCACTCTTGAAATGTATGTCTAAATTTCATTTAAAAAGTGATGTGATTATGATAATAATAGAATGGCTAATACTACTTATTTCTATGTATTGTGACATTATGCTTCCTCTGTGCATTCATGTCTCCGGCATCTGTCATTTGATTTTAGTCCCCTAGATTTTCCATTAGATCACTAAGAAAAAGGCATCACTGTCCCAAAATTATTTAAGAAACTGAAGCACAGAAAGCCTCTCTGAGGGGCATACAAACTCAAATGTCTCTTAGGCCACCAAGTCACAAATAAATGAGCGGTAGTGCTAATTGAAAGGAAGAAGTGGTGGCACCGTGGGCAACTGGGTTTATGTCCATGTAAAACACACTCAATCACTGTCTCCACCGCCTCCTCCCTCTTTCATGAGTATGTGTTTCACGATGTAGTCTTTCCTATAAGCCAGGCTTAGATTCCTGCTTGGGTTGTCTGGTCTGGGCCTTAAGAACCAAAAGCACCAAGCTGCCTATACAACCACCAGCCCTACAGGTGACACCAGAACTAAAGAATAACAATGAGTCAACACAGGTGACTGTGCCATTCACTATGCTTTTATTAATTCAGATTCAATCCAAATCCATACTAACCTAATAGCAACAATAGTCACTCAGAGACATACAGTAATATCATGACACGAGAGAACTGGGGGATAACGAACCCGAGACCGAGGAGTCCAGATCAGGTCCGGGTGGGGAGGCAATCCGACCGGGCAGCTGGCATCGTGCAAGGCAGAGTCAGAGGGACGGAAGCACAGTGGAGCCTTTGTCTCCCGAGGTGGAACGTGCAGGACGTCGCAAAGTGACTCGCTCTCTGGATGCGTCATCCATGGTCGGAAGTCCTCTGCTTTTATGCTTCTCTGCTTGCAAAGTCATGTTGATTTCGCACAATTTCTCAAAAACATGTTTTTCTTAAGTTGGATAAGCACATGTTGTTTTCCTCAGCCCTGATAGGCACATGTTATATATATCAGCTTTGATAGGCACATATGTATGTCAGTTCTGTTGTTTTGTGCAACCTCTATAAACACATGTGGTTTATGTTGCTTTATTGAGCATGATCTAAGAGGGTGGTGTTACCCTGCAGAGAAGCACTGGTTGCCTGCCATGTTGTTCTGTGCGTGCTGAGGGGCTGCTATTATTTCTGAGTCATTTCTCTGCTGTGCATGCTTTTAACATGGCTTCCAGTCCTGCCCTGCACACACTGTCCATAGATAGATAGATAGATAGATACTATTTGGGCCAAAGGTTATATTCTTTTCACTTATAATCTTCAGTTTCTGCCATAGAATGTTGTTTTCTAAACAATCCTCAAACTTTTTGGTCTCAGAACTCCCTTACACTCTTAAAAGTTACTGAGGATCCCCAAAACCTTTTTTTTTTTCCAAAAATGTGGGCTATATCTATCAACACTTATCATAGTAGAAATTAAAACTAAAAAACCTTCATAATTTATATATTTAAAATGAATAATAAACACATTTCACGCCAAAACAAGTAACATAGTATATGAAAAGTAACATATTTTCCGAAACAAAAGCTGAGAAAAGTCACATTGCCTAAATTTTTGCAAATCTCTTTAAAATTTGGCTTCAGACAGCTAGATTCTCCTATCTGCTCTGCATCCAGTCTGTTGTTTTGATCAACATATATGAAAAACATTTGGACTCCCAGTAGTAGTTGGACAAGGGAAAGTGTTTCAAGGCCCCCCAGGGGTTCAGGTCAGACGTTAGAACTGTCGTCCTACAGTAAGGGAGGAGGCCAGAGCAGAGCTTCCCGTTAGCTCAGACCAGTTTCGGATACTCATTTAAACTTCTGGAATGGTCCAAACAAAAACAACAAGTTTGTGGGTACCTACCGTATGTGTCTGGTTTTGGCTTCCTGTTTTGGAGACAGGTCTGCAACAGGATTTCACGTTCCTATAAGAGATTTGTATCTGCCTTTTGTCTCATCTATTTTTTGCTGCTGTGGTAACCTATAGCCATTGCACACCCTTTGTTACTGTCCACATCAGTCTTCACCTACCTACAGAGCTGCGTCTGTCTGTATGTCTACGTCTATCTATATCGTTATAATACTGGCTGCAAACAGCATATTGTAGACTAGGATATTTGAATATATTTAAAAATAAAATACCCCTCTCATACATGTCTGAGTTGTGCATTGGTTGTGAATAACCATGCTAACGCGAAAATGTAGCCAAAATGAAGAGTTGAAGAATGACAGCTTAAATACATGTCAGCAGTGAAGGCAAATACAGACTTCGTTCATCAAAATCCAATGCTCTCTTCAGGAGGATGGGGCAAGTCTATGAATACGTGATAGAAAGAGTTGGCTACTGTGTCAAAAGCCAGGCAGGCTCATAGACACGCTCCTTCCTTCAGGGCTTTATTATGACAACCACAATTACATGCTTTCCAGGTCTCAGTCAAGGCTGTAAGCCTTTCTGTAAAGATGAGTTATGAAAGAGTTCAAGACTGCTCAGAGATTGCAACAGATTGTTCCATTGGCCTCCCACCCCCAATAGATCATGCATGGCAGAGAAGTAGAATATTGATCTTTTCCCACCTCCCCCACACGCCCCCACACCCTCACAACACGCACAATTAAAAAAACCTCTTATCTTTTTGTTTTGGGTAGCAATATCAATTCCTTAAAAAATATATTTCTAAATACTACTCCTTAAACTTTGGACAACACTGGCTGGTATTTCAAAAGAAAGTGTATTTGTCATCATCACATGTGTTCACATGAATCAAGCAAAAATGTCACCACAGAAGAAGTATGATCTTTTTCCTTTCCTCCCTTTTCCTGTCCAGGTTTCAAAGAAAGGTCTACACTATTGCAAATGCATTCATATTGACTTAAAGACAACGTTATTTTCCTAAAAGTAGGCAGAATTTAATGCCATCCCCAGTCACTGACTCCCGAGTCCTGCACTGGGCATCATGCACGTCTCTCCACAGAGGTGAGGTGGAAAGGAGGGTGCTGGGTGCTGGAGGGGACTCTGCCATGTTTTTCTAAAACTGAGATAACAGTTCATGCTATTATTTACCTTTATTTGTTTCTTTCTGTAAATCTTCAGAAACGCAAATAACTTATCCATGCAGAGTTTGCAAGCCACCGCTAAATGGTGGTTATTTGTTATGTCTTAAAGGAAAATGTTTTTCAGCAGGTTTCGGTGTTATGTAAAACCTGTTCTGTCTGTGACCTAGTCTTTCTGTAGCTTTTTATAATGTCTGTGATAATGACAAAGAAAAGATTCAAATCAGACTTGTCTGCCCTAAATTTTGACTATTTGTCTTATAGTCTGTAGAATAATCTTAAAAAAAAAAAACCTGGGGATACTTATCACAATTTATTGTCTAAAATTGGTGTCAGTGGCAGAGACATGTTTATAGGAAAGATACTCAGGGTGGCATCCATTAAAAAGAGTGGATTTTCAATTCAGGCTGTCTTTTAAGCACTAAGTGATTTAAAATAAACTAAAAATTCAGAATAATCATTAATTTATTCACCAGATCATTATTGCTGAGCTAAATTCCTGCCATCCCATATAAGTTATGTAGCCTCTTTGAACCTCAATACAAAGGTAAGTAAAAATTGCTATGCTAATAACTGTTTGACCTCAGGCAATAATAAACAATTGCAACATGTTTTATGATATAAAAATAACTTTTGCATTCATTATCTTTGCCTATTCACATATTTTATCAGCCTTGCCAGATAAAGTACAGGATGTCTAGTTAAGTTTAAATTTTATAAGAACAAAAAATAGTTTAGTATAAGTATGTCTCAAGCATGGGGCATGCTGTATTTTCATCTGCTAAATCCAACAATTCGATATTTGGAAACCTGAGGCTGAAAGAGACAGGCAACTTTCCCATTGTCACCAGGCCGGTACCCTGTTCTGACTCCAAATCCAGTCTGGTTTTGCTGTACTACCACTATGCTTAGGCTCCCTGAACCTCAATATTCTATCTCTTGAAAAAACAAACAATAAAAGAAATACTATTAAAGTGCCTTGCATTTGCAACAGGCTATGCTCACAGAGAACTGATGTGAAACCATGTTATACTATTAGCAAGGCTACATGAGTCAAAGTTCTTGGTTGTAATCAACAGAATAATACCTCTTTGCTCATCTAAGCCTCCCTGCCACGGTGCAAAGAGTCTAGGGAGGTTATGGGAAACCCAGGGGAACCAGAAACTCGGGTTTGGAGGACTGCCCAGTGAAGACCACAGAGCCATTGCCACTGGGCACGAGCTCTGCTGCTCATGGCCAATGCTGAGAATGCAACACTCCAGAAGGCACTGACTGTTGCTGCCTCCGAAAGCTCCATGTGTCTCCACGACTCTCCATCATCCTCACCAGGAAGGATTCTGTGCAGAGCCTCCGACTTCGTACCATTTTTCTCTACATTGAAATCTCAGATCATGTCTAATTGGTGTTGCCTTGGTCACATTCCTATGTGTTAACTGCAAGGGAAACTGGAAAAGCAAGTCCCTGGTTTTTATCCAACACACAAACGCATCGTACAGTGGGAAATTGCCCGTTCAGAGAGATGGTGTTCAGAAAGTACTGAACAGCGGAGAAACTACGCAGCATATGGACTTTAGATAAATATGTTAGGATGTTACATGCTGCCAGAATAATTGTGCTCATTGTCAACAAATATACATCATACTCATATTCCCACCACACACATATATGTATCAGCTGTCTTAATGCAAGTAGTTTTAACTATTTTCTTTTCCTCTCAAATCCTAACAAAGGGCATATATATTTTATTATATATTGAATCCTCAGCATATAACAACTTGACCCAAAGCACCAACTGATAAATGCAAATTACCATAACTAACCAGCTAGCACTGAAAGTTCCCGAGAGTTTCCTATGTGGTTTGCAGATCCCCAGACATCATTTCACTGCAGGGGAGAAACGCACCCCCGAGAGAAGCTCTGGTCACTTTAAGTTCCAGTATCCCATATGAGTTTCTTCTCAGCTAGATTCCTGAAACACTAAAGTACCGGCAGTTTCTGATCTTTACTGTAAACGGACTTTGTGCTCTACATGCAAGTTCTATAATGTTGTCTATATAAAGCTTTATGTTTTTTATCATTGTTTCTATTGTATTTTTCCCATTGCCATTTATCCTTATACTCTTCCACCTTCATCCTCACCCCTTCTAGTCGCCACACTGCAGTCTGTGTCCATGAGTCCATTTTCTTTTTTCTTGATCCCTCCACCCCACAACACCCCCATCCCCCACCCCCGACAGCTGTCAAATAATCTACTATTGTGGTTTCCATAGGTTTATTAAGCCTGTAGAATTGACATCGTAAGTGCCAAGCATGGGTCATCAGAAGAATAAAAAAGATATTGCAGAAGAATATACACTGGTTTTCTGAAGACCAGAGATATCCTAGCAGAGGCTGAGTGACCCTATATAAACTATTCAGCTACATCATTGCTTAAGCTGAGCCTGTGACCCTGCAGTGGTCTAAAACTACACCCTTCAGAAACCCCTCTCTCCCTAGTGTGGAAGTGAAAAATCTTGGTTCAATGACATCCATGTTCTTCTGGTAGATGCATGGATTACATTAGGGTAATTTTTTTTTTTTTTTTTATAAAACACACATCAATTTTTAGTTTTATGTACCTCAAGTTGATTTTTGATTCTTAGAAGTCATATCTGAAAAAATGTTGGAAAAAACTATTTGGACCTGAAAAGAGTTTACAATTTTCTTTAAAATGTCTCTATTTCCAGCTTTAAATGTGTTTGTGTAGTCCTGCACTCTGAAGAGAAACAAAGTAGAATTCAATAGTGTTTAAGGAAAATCTCAAGTTTACTCCAGAGCTTTATTCCATCCATTTCAATTTGGATGTAAAGGCCGAGGAATAGCTCTTGGGAGAAACAATTTTCTGTATGAATAAAGAGGAGAAAATCATGCAGGTTTCCCCAGTCACTACATTATTTTTGGGTAGCTCTGATTCAATGGAGGAACCTTAATCTCTTCTCATACAAATGGTTGGGATAACTGAATTGTGTTTAACAGCCCAAGTTTTCAAGTCATGCACAATGGAGTCAATACGACAATACTAGCCTCTTTCCCAATAAAACAATGATGTCTTCCTATTTTCTTTTTCAGGTAGAAAATAGAATACGTAAGGACTATTTATATTAAATTTCCCCATTAACTTACAATAAGCGATCACTCAGGATAAGTACAGTAAGTAAAAGAACATTCACATTAAGCATTTTTAATTTTCCATTATATTCTTGAATATAAAACTTTGCTAAAATAAAAATCTAAATAAGCATTGAAGGCAAAAGAAGTTATTAGAAACTAATTGCTAGTCTTTCACACCCGAAGGAAAGTGGATGGATATTTTTGCTAGTTAGCTAGCAAAAATTTCTTGACAGGAATTTGGTCAGAAGACTACAGTTATGGACTAATAGCGTTCTCTTGGTAGCCAATGCCTGCCTTCCTGGTGTCTTCCTGAGCCACTCCCCATCCTTGGTCCATTTGTATACAATTTATAATTACCTGACAATTCCTGTCCTCATATACTTCCCTTGGAAACCTTTAAAATGCCTCTCAATAAAAAGCATATGTGTAAATATGTTTTTCTGCTAACATATAGTACTTGCTCTTCATTTGTGAAGTCACTCTGAAGGAGTAAACTTTTCATCAGTGGCTCTGTATGCAAAATCAAGTAGAACTTTACGGAGCCAGTATTCTCAGGTAGCTCTCTTTCTATGTAATAGAGGTAACTACCTACTAACTACCTAGGTAACTACCTAGGTAACTAACTACCTAATCAGATGTATTTATAGTTAGAGTTCTCGTTAGCTTTGCTGTATTTTTTACAAAATGTCACAAGTTTCTCAGAAAGCAATTAGAAACACAATTTAATTACTGATACCTGTCAGTGTTCATTTCATTATCACATGTGCCAGACATATTTATGAAGATGACAATTATTTATCCCAGCAAACCTGTTTCTGTTCAAAGAGTAATCAAGAATAGGAATAAGGTAGCTGCAGACTCCTGTACACAGTGATAGCATCATCTCTAAGTACACAGTGCTTAGGCCCTGGGGAGGGAATTTAAATGTTGGCACAAGCATCCAATTTCTCAAGTTTGATATCTTGTTTGAAATTTTAAAGCTATAATATTGATGAATTTTCTGCATACATAATTACAACAGAATATTTTTGTTCTGGTTCTTAAATATTGAATTCAAAATACATTGGCACCCCATTGCTTTCTTTGCTTTAAATATGCTAAAGGAGATACTGACAGCCAATAGATCATTAGTGGTAACTATATGCCATGTGACTGAGGGGGTACTGAGGAATTCAGGGGTATGCAGAGCTATACGGCCTGTCTCTGTACCTAGCACGCCCATGAAGGATAGGCAAGGGCTGATTGATTGTTAACTGCAAAGTAATGATTTCCTGGGCCTCTCAGTCATTTGTCTAGCTATTCTGGCTTGGTGTTTATCATCTCACTAGAAGAAGAAGACCTGATTGAATGTGCATTTTGGAAAGCTCCAGAGATTATTAAAGTCCAATTGTCAGCCCATAAATCATTCTAAATTTTTATATTACGTGACTCTGAGGCATCCATGCTGCTAATTGCAGATTTCCTTCTAAGGCTTTTATGATAACCAAAGTGCAATTCTCAATCCCCTTGTGACTGAGCCTGTCATTTATATACTGAGGACTGTCGCCAACTAGACTGTAGAGGAAATTTAAATTTTGTTGGAAGTCTAGCCTAGATATGGTTGGCTGAAGCATCTGCCATCTGATCCACCAATAATTTACAATATTAGGTATATCACTATAATCTGTATATTTCCCCTTATCTTTTCTTTATTTCAATCATTTCCAAAGTTTTTATGCTTTTTAATTTTCCCTAAAGTGTTTGCCAATACAATATTATCTTATTTAAGATAACTGAGATTCAATTCAAGAAATCTTTATTGTGGTACTACTATATTCCAGGAACTATTCAGGGGGATGGGGGAGGGGACAATGGGGAGAAGGGTTTCCAGGAACCATTATGGAGGACACATGGACCGAACCAAGGGGGAGGAGGGAGGCAGGGAAGGGAGGTGGGATTGGAGGGGCAGGGGAAAGGATGCAGGCTACTGTGATTGAACAATAATAAAGTAAAAAAAAGAAAAGAAAAAAAAACCCTGTCATAATCATCTGGAACACACAAGGAGACACTGCCCATAGAAAATTCTGCAAACTGATGAGTGCCACAGAGATGTACAGATAGATATAGAATCATTGGAGCTTCCCTAGAGGTATTTAACCCTAAGCTAGATGATGAGAATTCTTCTTGGGGTACAAAAAATTTAAGAGTATTTCTAAGGGAACTTAAGTCAAATATAAGAAACAGAAAGATCTGTTTGGGAAACAGTGGTTTAAACAGAGAGTTGTTTAAGAATAGAAAAACTGGAAGCAAATCTTGAAAGGGGATCTGAAACTAGTTAAAACCTATTTAGATTCTTCTTGGTCCTGTTCTTTCGGAATCATCCAAGCCCTGTGTGCTCCCATCCCCACACTGCAGTGGGGCATTATTAATTCACAGGTTGCCTGTTTAAACTGGTTTTCCTGTCTCCATACAAGTCACTCTCTTTCTTCCTTTTTTCCCCTTAGTCACACTCATTTTTTTTTACACCATAAACAGAGAAATGTAACTAAGATAAAAATCTAATCATGGCATTGGGTGTTTTTGTAGCTCCCACCTGCTCTGGCCCGTGTGTTCCCACAGGTCACACACAGTCCTCCATGAACTGGCTCTTGCTCGCTTTCTAGTTCTACCTAGAGGGCATCTCCAGTTAGCAGTCCTTCATTTCAATGTGCTCTCCTACCTCTGTGCTTTGGTGTGTACTGCATCTCCAACTTGAGGACTCCTCCTCTCACCTCTGCATTTCCCTAAAAGATGGTGTGCTTCTTTAAGGAAGAGGGCTCCTGCCCTGGCTGGTGTGGCTCAGTGGACTGAATGCTGGCTTGTGAACCAAAGGGTTGCTGTTTGATTCCCAACCAGGGCACATGACTGGGTTGCAGGCCAAGTCCCCAGTAGGGGGTGCATGAGAGGCAACCACACATTGATGTTTCTCTCCCTCTCTTTCTCCCTCCCTTCCCCTTTGTCTAAAAATAAATAAATAAAATCTTTATTTTTTTAAAAAAGAAGAGGGTCTCCTTGGGGAGTGCTTTCTAGGATATTAGAAACACACAGGGTTGGCCTCTCCTTCCTCTCTGCTCCTACAGCCCTCTGGATACACTTCAGTGAAAGCAATTATCACACTGATAATAATTCTTTTCTGATTCCTCCCTTTATCTTTTAGTTCCTTGAAGTCTAAATAGTCCATCTAGTTTATTATCTCACCGGGAACTAGCAACGGATTCTGGTTCATAGCAAGAGGTTACTAGATGAACAAGTGACTTAATGCTAACATTAAGTAAGAGAAGAGAGAATTTCAAAAAGGAGGGACTGAGTTGGTAGTCATTTTATACAGAAAGATCAAATAGAATCAGGGTAGAAGTTACTAATAATTTTTTCAATAATAATTTTTCAAAAGATTATGAAGCATTGAGAAATGAATTGATAATAAGTGGCAACAGGAGACTGTACAATTTTTTTTAATTAAAAATTTTTTTTTTGGTTATACTATTACAGTTTTCCCAATTTTTCCCTCTTTGCCCCATGGGAGTGGGAACCCCCACTCCCTCCAGTGATCATCCTGCTTCGTTCATGTCCATGGGTCATGCATATAAGTACTTTGGCAACTCCATTTCCTCTACTGTTCTTAACATCTCCCTGCCTATTCTGAAACTACCAACAATCCTTTCACCTTTTCCCACATTACCCCAAACCCCATCCGCACTGGCCACCATCCCAATGTTCTCCAAATCTATGATTGTTTCTGCTGTGCTTGCTTGTTTACTTTGTTTTCTAGATTCAATTGTTGATAACTATCAACATTTATTCATGTATTTTCCATTTTAATGTTTATAATTTTGATAGTTTTCTTATATAAGTTCTTTTAACATTTCATATAATAATGGTTTGGCAGTGGTGAACTCCTTTAGCTTTACTTTGTCTAGGAAGCAATGTATTTGCCCTTCTATTCTTTTTCTTTTAATAATTTTTCTATTGCTGTTCAAGTATAGTTGACTCCATTTTACCCCCACGACGCCCCCTGGCCCCACCCATCCCCACCCATCCCCACCTACCACCCTCAAACCTACCCCCTTTGGCTTTGTCCGTGGGTCTTTTGTACATGTTCTTTGATGGCCCTTCCCCTATTTTCCCCCATTATCCCTCCCCCCTCTTTTCTCTGGTTACTGTCAGTTTGTTCTTTATTTTTTTTTATTGTTGTTCAAGTACAGTTGTCTCCATTTCCCCCCCGCCACTCCCCCACATCTCAGCCACCACCACTATTTCAATGTCTCTGGTTATATTTTGTTTGTTTTGTTGATTATGTTCCACTTATTGGTGAGATCATATGGTAATTGTCTTTCACTGCCTAGCTACTTCACTTAGCATAATGCTCTCCAGATCCATCTATGTTGTTGCAAAGGGTAGGAGCTCCTTGGTCCTTTCTGCCATGTAGTATTTCATTGTGTAAATGTACCATAGTTTTTTTATTCACTCATTTACTGATGGGCACTTACGTTGCTTTCAGCAATTGGCTATTATAAATTGTGTTGCTATGAACACCGGGATGCATTTTGAATTAGTGTTTCAGGATTCTTAGGGTATAATCCCAGCAGTGGAATTGTGGGGTCAAAATGCAGTTCCATTTTTAGTTTTCTGAGGAAATTCCATATTGTTTTCCACAGTGGCTTCACCAGTTTGCATTCCTACCAACAGCATATTAGGGTTCCCTTTTCTCTACAACCTCTCCAGCACTTGTTGTTTGTTGATTTGTGTACGATAGCCATTCTGACAGGTTGAAGTGGTATCTCATTGTGGTTCTAATTTGCATCTCTCTGATGGCTAGTGATGCTGAGAATTTTTGCATATGTCTCTGGGCCCTCTGTATGTCTTCCTTGGAGAAGTGTCTGTTCAGGTTCTTTGCCCATTTTTTTAATTGGGTTGTTTGTCTTCCCGGAGAGGAGTTGTATGAGTTCTTTGGATATCAAACCCTTGTCTGAGGTATCATCGGCAAATATGTTTACCCATCTTGTTGGCTCCCTTTTCATTTTGCTGATGTTTTCTTTATCTGTGCAGAAGCTTTTTATTTTGATGAAGTTCCATTTGTTTATTCTTTCCTTTATATCCCTTACTCTAGGGGATGTATCAGTGAAAATATTGCTGTATGGAATGTCTGAGATCTTCCTGCCTATGTTCTCCTCTAGGACTTTTATGTCATTGTTACTTATGGTATATTTAAATCTTTTATCCATGTTGAGTTTATTTTTGTGTATGGTGTAAATTGGTGGTTGAGTTTCATTTTTTTACATGTAGCTGTTCAGCTCTTCCAGCACCATTTGTTGAAGAGGCTATTTTTACTTCATTCTGTGCTTATGCCCCCTTTTTCTAATATTAATTGATCATAGAGACTTGGGTTTATTTCTAGGCTCTCTATTCTGTTCCATTGGTCTATACGTTTGTTCTTATGCCAGAACAGACTCTTTTGATTACAGTGGCCTTGTAATGTAGTTTGATATCAGGTATTGTGATCCCTCCTACTTTGTTCTTCTTTCTCAAAATTGTTGTGGCTATTTGGGGTCATTTATGGTTCCATATAACTTTTTGAAATGTTTGTTCTATATCTATGAAGTATGTCATTGGTATTTTAATGGGAATTGTGTTGAATCTATAAATTGCCTTGGGTAGTATGAATATATTGATTATGTTAATTCTTCCAATCCATGAACAACGTACATGTGTCTATTTGTTTGTGTCTTTATTTCCTTCTTCAGTGTTGTGTAGTTTTCTGAGTACAGTGAGATTGTACAATATTTATAACTTTACCATAACTTTATCCATTAAGACCAAGGAGAGGTTAATAAAAAGAGAACGAATTACACTGCAACACATAGGATAATTGATGGGAAAAGATTCCAATGGAGATAGGGAAAAGGATCAAACTATATTGGAGAGATTTTTCTTACAGAGTAGGAATATTTCTTTTTCTCAGACCAGTGGTAATAAGGTACACTACAAAGTGAAGAAACAGATAAGTTTACAAGTAGAAGAAATGGGATATGAGCATTTAGACATTTATACCTTATGTGTTTATTCTGTGTTTCATTTCCTGGACCATAATAATAGTTCAATAAATATTTTGTAATTAAATGTTAATTTAATTATAAATTAAATTAGATAGTTTATTATTTCAATATAAAAACCTAAAAGAATGCATATTTGTAGAATTTAGAGTAGTGAGTCCAAGTGGTCAAATAGTTTACTTCTCCATAATATCTATGAGGTACCCATACAACGTTCAAATAATAGTAATATAATAGATATATAAGACTGAAAGATGGCTCATAATCCATAAGTGTAAAAGTATCTTCAGAAACTTTTGCTATTTTCTTGAATCTGAAATATACGAACTAAGTGAAAACAGAATGCTATTATGCAAATGCAAATTCAAGACAAGTCTCCGAGTTCCATTTCAAAAACATATCATCCACCTTATGTTCTTTCTACATAGAACCACTAGTTCTGCCCTTGCATAGTCACCATGGGAAACAAGTGAGAAAATAGACTAAGATGAAGTAGAAAAATTAAAATCAGCACAAGGACCTAGTTGAAGGTGGCTGACTTAAATCTGTAGTGATATCAATTGGCAATGCTTTCAAATTACCTAGTCTGGCTCTTGGTAGGGCAAATCCAAGGGGTTAGGATTTGAGCTGCCAGGAGTGGCTACGGGAATCCATGAGGAGAAAACAAGAGGCAGTGGGGCACAGAACACGTGGGCAGGTGAGGAAACAAGTTAAGGATAATTTATTCTACTTAAACTAGAAATTAAGGCTTTAAGTTTCCTTGGCCAGAATGTTAATGAGCAAGTTAGAGAATATGTGGGGAGAGAAGAGAATGGGTCTAGTATGTTGTTAGTAAAAGCACTTGTTTGGGACTATCCCTACCCTCTTTCTATGAGGCAGATTTTTATTATCTCCTGCTGTTTTTCATGCCACCCAGGCTCAGAAAGACCTCTTACCATAGTTATAGATCAAGAAAAGCATCTGAAATTATTTCAGAAAAGTTTGTGGATGCTTTCTTGGCATCCTTTCCTTTTAGTTAGAGATGTTCCAACTCAACATATTATGTCACTCATTCATTCAACAACTCTAAACAGAGAGCTGATTCTATGTCAGACACCATTCCATGTGCTGAGTTATAACAGTAAATGAAGAAGCAAGGTCCATGTTATTATAAAACTTAACATTCTGGATTGTGGAAAAGAGATTATAAATGACTGTTCATACACACAAAAATAAAAATGAATGCCTGGCTGGTGTAGCTCAGTGGATTGAGCGCGGGCTGGGAACTAGAGGGTCCCGGTTTGATTCCCAGTCAGGGCACATGCCTGGGTTGCTGGCCAGGTCCCCAGTGAGGGCCATGTGAGAGGCAACCATACATTGCTGTTTCTCTCCCTTTCTTTCTCCTTCCCTCTCTCTCTCTCTAAAAATAATAAATAAATAAAATCTTTAAAAAATAAATAAAAATGAGACAGTTTTTATAAACCAATAAGATACATTGAAAAAAAAAGTGTAAGGATAATGTGGGGGTAGAAAGGCACTTCTTAGTTTGGGAGGTCAGGAAAAACCATGCTGATAAATTCAAAAGTGATAGGAAAATTGATAGACACTGAAGAGCCAGCTATGTGATGGTATGAATGTAGAACATTCAAGGCAAAGTAAGTAGCAGAACTAATGACCTCAAGGCAGGAATGAGCTCGCAGTGTGGCTGGAGAACAGGAAAAAGCTCACAAGAAAGGTAAAGTGCGAGGGTCGCAGTCAGTGGGGAAGAAAGGAGCACTAACTAGATAAAGGCAAATGAAAAGACAGAAAACAAATTTCTTCTGTGAAATGCTGTGCAGGCTATGGTACATGGTCTGAATATATTCCTACCTAAAATGTGAAGCAACTAAGGGGTTTCAGGAGAAGTTTGATGTGAATTAATTTGTATTTGAAACAGCAATTTAACTTTCACTTCAAGAAAGAATGAAGACAAGAAATAGGGAAGTTGTTAGGAAGCTATCATAGTAGCCTGAAGAGAGAAGATAGTAGCACTGTCTAAATAGTAGGGGCAGGAGTGGAAAGAAGTAGATGAACTCAAGATATTTTTAGAGGAGAACTGACAGGACTTTGTCATTGGTTGGATTTGAATCTGGATGAAACTGAGAAATCAAAAATCAGTTCTAGGTTGTTAGTTTGACGGAATAGAAAAGGGTGTGATTTATCAATGTCGGAGAAGACTTCTCCCACTCCAGCGGGGTGGAAGTTGAGCTCCAAAGAAGAGACCGTATCCAACCATTTTAAACACACAAAAGATCTATCTAAGACTCAGAGTGTACAAATTCTGATCATACAAACTGAAGGCTTTTCAAAGCTCTTCCTCCTAGGCTTCTTATCTCTTTAGCATGACCAGACTTCTAGTGACTTCAGTTGAAAATATAGTCATCTGTGACTTCTCCATAACTTTCACAAAACAAATCCAGTCTGACACACTCAGCCATGTGGATTGTACTTCTAAAATTTCTCTTAAATACGTATCCTCTGCTATATAGTGATTGACATTGTCCAGATCTGTTCAGTCTCCACAGACCATTGCTTCATCCCCCTACAACTTTTGCCTACAGGTTTTCCCTTCTCTGTCCATTCCCATCAAGCTACAATCTGCTGCCACAGCTGTCTTTATATATCAAAGATTGGATGTATTTATGGGCTTATGGGGAATAGAAGTCAGATAAAAATAATGATGATTCCCAACTTGTGAGTTAAGGCTGGATCACTGATCATGTAGTGTAATAGATGTTTTGAAGAGGATATGATTAAAACAATGTCATTCTCTGAGCCCTGGCTGGTGTAGCTCAGTGGACTGAGCGCGGGCTGGGAACCAGAGGGTCCCGGTTCGATTCCCAGTCAGGGCACATGCCTGGGTTGCAGGCCAGGTCCCCAGTGAGGGCCATGTGAGGAGCAACCATACATTGCTGTTTCTCTCCCTCTCTGTCTCCCTCCCTTCCCCTCTCTCTAAAATAAATAAATAAAAAATAAATCTTTAAAAAAATACAATTAAAACAATGTCATTCTCTGAGAAAATTTTAACTTGCCTTAAAAATGAAAAAATAGGACTTTTACATCTATATGTATATCTTTTTCAACTTAGTGGTATATGTTTGCCAAACTGTCCTCACTTGAGAAGGACTATATACTATGCATTTTGATATTATGTCCTTTGGATATGCTTAGAGATTTGCAGAAGATACCTGCTATTAACATATGTGCTGGGCAAGTGCCTGGGACACCAGTGGGGCGGGTCAGCTGCGACAATGCCAATGATTCCTACCCCAGCCACAAGGGATACAAAGGAAAATGACCCCAGTCATAGAATATTCTTCATCCAAAAATTGTACATAATGCTAGAGATGACTTTTTTTGTGTGAGAAATTAGAAGATCATTGTGTGTTTGCTTCAGAGATTTAATATCATCCAATGTTTGTTTTGACAAAACTGCCCTTTGCCAAAGCCTGGTGAATTGACTTACCCTTTCAGGGGGTGTTTGGATATTCTGGTGAGTGTTTAAGAGTGTGTAAATTACTATAAAATGACTAGTACATTCTCAATCATAGATAACTAAGTGGAACCATTTTATTCTATTCAATTATATTCTTATACTTTTTTGCATTTCTTCACATGTGGAAGTCCTGATTCTTTATAGTTTCTAAATTTATTTATAAGTTATGGATATTGTCAGATATTCATCTATTTTCCATAAACATCAGGAGAAAATTAGGGTTATTCTTGAACATTTGTTGAGTTAAACCAATTGCTTCCAGGGTCAAATCACTTACACTGGTGTCTGCTAAAGTCTTGTTTGGAATTACCAGAAAGAAAACACCAGAAAGAGATGGAAGAAGTTTCTGTGAGTTATAGAAAGGGTTCCAGTAAGGAGGTGAAGAAAACATATCAGAGATAAATTTGTCTTATGGTACAAAGTAGTAAAGGGTGAACCTTGGAAGAGATATACTTCCTGGTCTTTCTGAGATGACAAGGCACCAGCAAGGTCTATAAATAATAAACCTCTAAGAAATGATAGAAAAAGCCAGCTGAATTTAAAGCAAAATGGTCGTTGAGTCCTTATAAATCTGTTCCCAGGTTAGCCTCAAAAACCCTTAATTTAAAATTTCACAGTCACTCCCTCAATGGAAGCACATTAGAGGTAATTACTATTTTCGAGCATTGCATAGAATTGAGACCAGATTCAGGCAATGCAGTGTAAATCATGTCCCTTGAATCTGACCTTAACCACAATGTCTAATTATCTAAATAAGGCAGTTAGCAGGGCAGAGAAGAACCCCTTATCTAAAACAGGTTTTTGCAAAATGTCAGTTCACTTATTATTTATTGGCTAAAAAAACATCTGACTTTGAATTTGAGTATGAAATCATTCTCTAAAGTTTATCTTGGAATCCAGTAAATCCACCAGCAACTTAGTGGTAGTGGAGAATGTGAGCACCAGACACAAGTTTCCTAGACACAGCCTGGCGTGATAGTGCAGAAAGCATTTCTTGTGTTAGCATTTTGATGCTGGCAACCACCGCAGAGGTGTATTTGCATTCAGAATGTGCAGTCACAGAAGCAACGTGATCTAAAACTTGTCATGTGTTAAATGGCTCACAGTGTTTTGCAGACAACAGGAAGTTTCACTTGCACAAAGTACTAGAATTAATGTGTCAAGGTAGGTGACAAGCTCTTAAGCTGATACATACATCAAGGAACTGAGCTCCTCATAACCAACCTGTCATACTTGATTATGTTCTGGGAAAATGTTCCACATACAAATGTGACTTTGTTTATTAAATCTAACGTATTAAATGCAGTGCTGCTAAAAATTACTCCCATTTTCCATAGGAGAATGTATTTTCATAAACTATATAATGGAGAATAATTTAAACAACATTAACTATAGAGAATTTGGAGAAAACATTGTTATAATCTGCATTAAAATGTCATGAGATCAGAGAGGCTTAGAACAAGTGATTTGATGGTGTCTTATTTTCTTGCAAGTCCATTTTATTTGAAGTAAACACTGCCTTAAAATATTCCCTCTCATAAACAGAACAATTCAATCTTAAGAGTTGCTAACACAGATATCTGAAATAGTTCATTTGGGCTAACGACAAAGAATAAGGGAGGAGGGGAGAATCATGCATTCCTGAGGCAGAAGAAACTGGTTATTAAATCCAATGCGACAGTGTGAGCTTGCCGAGCTTCGGCGAATGGTGCATATTTGCACAAAGGCAGTATCAAAGACCCTGGCCTAGTGGGAGCCAAAGTCAGCAGCAGGTTCAGGGTCCAGCGACTCTTCCAGAGAAATGGAGACTGATTCACAAAAGCTAAGTGAACTATTAATAGTCAGGTATAAAGATGAAATACTATGGCAGAGTCTGAATGTAGAAGGTACAGAGTAATGGTTCTGTCTGTGTTTAAACCTTGAACTAGGCAACTTCACAGGGGTGGGAGTCATACAGTGGGGAAGGCAGAGGGACCAGGGAACTATGATGACTAGCTAGTTACTGTCCTGAGCCACTCAAGCAGAATGACTTTGTTCTAAGTGTCACAAATCTGGGGAGTCAGTATTGTCCATGGCTATGAGAGTGGAGGTTTTAGCATCAGAATAACATTACCTCTCTGACCAGAGGTATGTTACTGAACTTCCCTAACCTAAGCCTCAATTTCTCCATCTGTAAATGGGATAATACTAGCAGTTGTGACTGTAATAAAGAAGCTATGTAAGCGCTTAATAATATAAGTGGCATATAGTGAGCGAGGCACAATAATATCAACTTTTGTTAGTATTTCCCTTGTGCTCCTTATGTCACTCCAAATCACAGTGAGTTAAGACAAGACTGATCCCAAGCCTGAGAGGGGCTCTGGTTCTGTTGTTTTAAGAGTCCCCAGCTATGTTTAGGGACAGGTTCAGTGGCCCAGACAACCACTAGCTATGAGGTCTCTCTAGGTCTAGCAGGTCTCCATATCAGCCACGCCTTGCAGATATCATGGAAACTTTATAAGAACTAATTCTGTGGTCCCAGTCTCAGAGATTCTAATGTAGTTGATGTGGACAGGGACCTGAGTATTAGAATTTTTAAAAGGTCCTCAACCCAATGATTCTAATGTGTTGGAAGGACCAGTGTTATGACCTGGGAGAATAGCCAAGCGAGTGGAAAAACATCTGAGAGACCAAAGATTTCTCTAAAAGAGAATGAACTATAGAAACAGCAATTATTTAAACCAGCCCTAATAGGGAAATGAACTGAGACTTGACTGTAAATTTATAGGAAAAGGAATAAACCAAGAGACACTAGCACATTAATTGGAAAGTTTAAATTTCTTTAATATCCACTAGGACGGCGACTTACGAGGAAAGTAAAATCAGTTCTAAAAAGTTTAAACCTGTATTTTATATGAACACCTAATGAGTTGTATGGAGAGAGAGATAGAGAGATGGGGATGCAAGCCAGGACAGGAATAGAGATCAAGACAGATATAGAGGAGGTCAGCCCAGTCTTGAAGACAACCTTGTGAATACCTAATTCCTGGGTTCACCAAACATTGCAAGTTCTATATTCAATGGATATTACTCCAAACCTGAATACTCCTGTAAGTTTAGAAGTAAATTTAACAGTAAAATAGGAAGAGGCCTGGAAGTACTTGGTGCAGAAGGAAAAAATAAAAGAAAAAGAGGGATGTTTAGAAACAACAATAGGAGCAGCAGCAAGAATGACAGGTCAACTGAGCGATGAGAAAACAATAAAATCAAGGGGTTGGAGGTAGAGTGCAAAGAACATGAAATTAATATTTTAGAAGGAAGCGGGAGAAATGGCAGGAAGGAAAAGGGGTAAGTGGCAGTTTAGGCAGGAAAACACTCTATTTTTGGAGGAGATTCTGATTAGGTTGGGAAGCCTGTCCTCTCTCCATGTGGAGTGGCCCACGGCACTGACACAGTGTGTTGTCCTTTGTTGGCAGGTGCCAGGGGACTCAGCAGCCTATTTCCCATGTTCTTGTCTTTGGGTCTCTAACCAGAAGCACTGATAGTGGGAAGACAATAACCATGTGAGGGGTGATGGATGAATGCTCCCTTAAGAGCAAGGAGGAGGGCTGAATTTGGGTCTCCATTTTCAAAGAAGAAAGAAATCTAATCACTTCTTAATCTCTGCTTTTGGCAGCTGGAAGTGTTCTCCCCATAGATTCTTCACCAGATTTCAGAGCTGTAAAGCTCACATTGCTAACAGCAGCCTTGGCCTCTGCAGTCCATCTCACAGCCTCACAAGGTCATCTGTGATTTGCATAATTAGCAGCTCTAATTTATTTTTTCCTTCAAAACGCAGAGTTGTGATAAAAATAGAAATGCTATAATATTCTTGTTCTTCAAATGGTTTTCATTCTGGTGTGCAATTGTTTTTAGGTACTAGAAGAGTGTAATAATTAGGATCTATTATCAAGATGATTGGATCACTGAATCACTATAATGACCTCTGTCTGTATAAATCATGGTGGCATGTTCCTATAAATGATAGTTTTAGGGTTGTTTCTGGAATCTAAATGCAAGGAAACAAAATAACACTGTCGTGCTGAGACAGACTCTACCACCAAGAATATTAAGTGGAATTGTGTTTTCTAGAGAGAAGGGTGCAAATATTTTCCTTCAAAGCAGCAAGGGGAGGGGGATCACATTTAAACAGGGTCACCAGATGGCAGTGCCCACCCCTGCCAGATGCTGCAGTACCCCTGGCACCTATTGAGAAAGGAGAGGAGGAGCTTTGTACATGGCTTACCGACTTCTCCACTAAATCACCAACTTCTCAAAAACCACAGCTCATACTCACTCTCTGGGGAGCAAGCAATAAAAAAAAAAAGCTTGTGTAAGGGATAATTTTCCATTATCCTCTTCATCAGAGTCTATGTATAGTAAAAGGAGGGTTTGTACATGAACATTTTTGTGACCTATTGGCTGCCCTGGTCACTTATTTCAATGTTTTCACTACAGCTCTTTCCTTTGTAATCCATGTAAAGATAACTCTGCATTAGTATATTTTTCTCCAATTTTATTGAGATGTAATTGATACATAACATTGCATAACTTTAAGGTGTGAAACCTAATAATTTGCTATATGCCACATATTGCAAAATGATTACTACAGTACATTTTGTTAACATCTATCACCTCCCATAGTTAAAAATTATTTTCCTAGTGATGAGCACTTTTAAGATCTACTCTCTTAGCAACTTTTAAATATGCAATACAGTGTTACTATAACTGTTATGGTTAACTATAATCATCATGCTGTATGCCACATTCCCAGAATTTACTTATTTTATAACTAAAGTTTGTACTCTTTGAGCACCTTCCCCCAATTCCCCCACCTATCCCCTTCTACATTCCCCCTTCCCCCTTTGGCAACCACAAATTTGATCTCTGTTTCTATTGTTTTTTTTAGGATCTCCATATAAGTGAGATCATACAGTGTTTGTCTTCGCTGTCTAACCTATCTCACTTAGCATAATGCAAAACAATCTTACTAAACATAGCTTCCTTATCATACATGAAATGCACACCTCTAAGGCAGGTCCCTGGGCTCCTCCCCCAGCCAGGTTGCCCATGAGACCCTGCTGCCCAGACACGTGGG
>PVJI01014791.1:0-43145 GCA_004026765.1 Micronycteris hirsuta
AAAAAAAAAAGATGTGTAACTGGTGGTCAAGTCATTTAGCATCTCTGAGCCTCAGTTTCCTTGTCTACAAGATTGGAAAGACCATTTCTATCTCACTGGTTATGTGAAAATCAAATGAAATGTATTCTTAATTAAAAACTGCTTAGTGAGCATTTATTATGAGCCCTAGCATGCTTCCAGGTTCTGAGGGTAGAACAATAAATAAGATAAACAAGGGCTTTGCCCTGATGAAGCTTATATTCTAGTGTGAAAAGTAAAGAGGAAACCTAGATAAAATAAATTGGATACTTTCACACCCTGATGAGTGCTATGAGATAAGGAGATAGAGACGAACAACAGGACCGTTTTCTGTGCTAGGGTCAGTGAAGGCTTTTTCCCTAAGTAAGGGGATATTTGAACAAAAACGTCAATGATATTATGGAGTGAGCCACGGAAGGGATGGAAGAGCTTTCCAGATAGAGGGAGCAGCGTGAGGAAGGGTGCCAGTCTATGCAGGAGAAGTCTGAGGAAGAGAGTGATGTGACTTGGCTTATATTTTCCAAGAGTAGCTGGAGGAGAACAGGTTTTATGGGTGAAGGTGAGAGTGGTGGAGGTGACAGTGGCCTTAGCGAGGGGGAGACAAGAACAGGGGGCATCCTCAGGGACTGTAATCGGTGTCCAGATGACAGGAGATGCTGGCTTTGACCCGGGGTGGATGTCGGGAATGGTCAGAGTCAAGATAATTTTGCATAGAGAGCCAAGGAGCCCCACTGATGGATTGGGGGACAGGTGTGAGGAAATGAGAAAAACCAATAAAATCTTGGCAATGGGGTAAATGCCGATGCCATTTAAAGATATAGGGAAGAATTGGGGAAGACTCGTTTTTTTTTGGAGGGAGAGGGATAAGTTTTACACGTGGTAGGCTCGAGATGCCTCACAGATACTGGACACCTCAGGGAGATACCTATTAGGCAGTTGAATGTAAGTCTAGAGTTCCTAAGAGGTAGGGTGAAAATAAAAATTTGGTAGTTATCAGCACACAGATGGATTTAAAATGTTGGGTTGGATATCACGTAGGATAGAATGTAGATAACAAAGAAAGTTCAAGTCTGGGGTTTTGGGAATTTTAATATTTTGAGGTCTAGAAGAGGGGATGAGTTCAACCAGGAAGGCACAGCCAGTGAGCTAGAAGGAAAACCAGAATGGTAAGATATCTTGAGAGCCAGGGAAAGAACTTGTTTAGGAAGGAGGGAGTGATCAGTTTCACCAAATCCTGCAAAGAGGTACAAGTGGGGTGATGCCTGATAGTTACCATAGGATTCAGCCACGTGAAAGGTATCAGTGGCCCTGACAACAGAGGTTTCAGTGGAATGGTCTAGTAAAATGCCTGACTGCACAGTAAGGTAGAGAATTGTCGGCTTCTGCTTCTAGCTGTCTGCTATACGTGATGGTATGAAAAAAGCCTTCTGCTAAAGCAACTAAAATGCTTAAGCAAATATTTCAAAATCATTTAATAATGCATCACTATAGTGGCATGAAAGCAAGGGATCCCCAGAGACTGAAGATGTATTGAAAGCAAGAACTAAGCAAGACTCAAAGCTGGCTTTCATGTAATAGCATCTACAGAACTGTGGAGACTTTGAACTTCTATTTTGATTGCTTTATGATACGTGATGAACAGGTATGTTTAAGCCTCATACCCACACAAGGTGAGGAGGCTAACAGGAGGCTGTACCTGAAGTTGCAACACCATAAGGTGAGCAAGAAATAAACGTGCTTGCACAGAAAGGGACAGTCTGGAAACTTGACTGCCTTCATCTGGGCACTAGGTGGACTGCTGGGCAAGTGAAGGCACAGTTGGTCTGGAGTTCGGGGAGTCCCTTGATGACTGGCAGAAATAAATGCCAGGAGAAATGCAAGGAGAATCCAACCCTCAGAGGAGTTATACAGATAAGATTCTGAGGGACATTATGTTTACAATCAAAAGTCACAAAATATACAAGGAAGGGAGTCACAAGGGAATATACAAGGGAAAGTCATATGCAAAACATAAAATAACAATGTTTAACATGTTTAAAGGACAAAGAAAGAATTCTTGCTTAAGCACCTTGCTTCATTGTTCCTGACCCACACAGCAGGGAAAAGAGCCTTCTCTGCAGTTTCTTGGACATCAGTTCAGGACAGACTAAAACAAGGAACTTCACCCTTTAAGGGTGATATATCAGCCCAGACAGAAATGTTTTCTTTAGGAATCACCCTCCAGAAGCCTAGGCCACCTCTTACAGTCCAGAAGGTGACAGCGCCTGCCCTGACCCAGCTTTAAGTTCAAGTATAAATTCAGCATTGTTTCAGAGTCAGGAATGGAGGCAATTTCAGAGGTTCTTCAAATATGCCCCAAATCTGTGATAGTGTAAGGACTTTCATATTGAATGATTAACTCTAAGAAATGACAAAATTTATTGAAGTAAATAATATAAAAATGATGGCCTGCGGTGGCATTATTTTGTAAAGAGAAGCCTGGGAAAAGCTTTAATATGTGTTTTAGCACAGCAAGAACGATTGCATTATGCTATGATAATGGGCAATTCCAGGACAAAGATGCTAACAATTTTCTGTGGGCTAATGTTAACATGTGGGATTAATGTTAACATTAATCTACGGCATGAAGAAACAAACTGTTTTTAAGCTGACAAATCAAATGCTGTCTTTAGAATATCCTCTAATAAACGTATTATAAAACTCACAAAATGGTTAAATAAAAGAGAAGCCTTAAAACTTGAGCAAATAAAAAGAAGGTGTAAAGATGAGAAAGCAAAATTATAAAATAGCCAAATAAAAGATCCCAAAATGGAGAGTATAATTAAAATCTAAAGCTTGTTGAACAGATTAACAGGAGATTTAGACAGAGCTGAAAGAGAATCAACCACTGTATGATAAAGGAGGAGAAGTCATCCAAACCTCAGTGCAGTGAGTCGAAACACTGAAAAATGGGCGCCTTGTTAAAAGACACGGAGGGCAGTGGAAAAAAGTCTCACGCAAGTATAAGCTTCATGAGACAGAGAGAATGGGCAAGAAGCATCTTGGAGGCGATCCTGAGTGAGAATTTTCTTTAATGTTGAAAGACGCCAAATGTAAAGCCTGACAAAACTCAGGTGGAATTAATATAAAGAAACTCTCAAACTTTGTATAATCTAACAAATAAAAAAAGTAGGTTATAATTTTCCCCTTAATTTGCATTCACTACTATTTCTTGAAGTTTAGTTTTTATTTTTTTAAGGTAGCGTTTATATCATATATATTTTCATAGAAGAAATATAATTTTATACAAAGTTTAAAAGGCAATAACATTCATAGCCGATGAGAGTAAGTCACAGTCAGACTTTGCCACTCGAGGACGAGTTGCTACACCGCGGAGGGAGTCACCCGGAAATGTGTATTAGAATGCAAAATGTGCACACTTCTGAACTAGCAGCACTACTTCTTGTGTGAAGGTGTTTGCTGCAGCATTATTTGCCACAGAAATAACAGAAATGTTATCATTAAGGTTAAATGAAAAATATTATTTGACTGTAAAAATATAGAAATTAGATGTTGATGTTAATACTGGAGGGATGACCTTGAATTAAAAATAAAAAGTTACAGAGTAAAAAATATATATATAAAGAAACTCTCACATGGGCACTTCAATGTCAAACTGACGATTACTGACAGAGACAAACAAAAAAATCTTAAAATTAGGTTCAGAGCAAAGACAGATTTCTATATAGAAAAACAACAACAACAAAACCACCACCAAAAAGCAAACAAAGAAACAGACAAAAAGCACTAGGTGATGGCTAGCTACTCAGTAGCAGTACCAGCAGGCAGGACGCAGGGGAATGATATTTTCAATAGACACTTGATAGATACCTGTCATCCCAGAATTCTCTCTTCCACAAAACCATTTTTTCAAGAACATGGGCAAAACATATGCATTTTCAGACAAAGAAAGAATGAGAGAGCTCCACAGATAGACCCTCATTAAAGGAACTTTTAATGATATACCTCAGGTAGCAGGTCTGTAATGTAGAAAGATGTAATGAGTAAAGATATAAGTAAATATGTGGGTAAATTTAAACAAACATTAAATGTGGAAAAATAAATTATAATTTTTTGACTTTAAATAAATAATAGTGAACAATTGAAATTACTGGGAATGATAGAATATAATTTGATGGATGAACAGTTGAGATCAAACTATTCTAAAGTCTTTGTAATAGTTTTGAGGAGAGTAACAAAAATGATACATTTATTTCTTTTAAGGATGCTGATTAAAATAGATATGGTATCCATTAGAACCATAGACCTAGCTAGTACAACACCCAAATTAGCAGAAGGGAAAAAATGGAATAAGAAAAAGGAAAATAAAACATTAATAAAACACATTCAACCCAAAAGCAGAAAAGAAAGAATAAGGAAAAGAAGAAATAGAAAGTACATTATAAAATGGTAGAAATTAATCCAAATGTAACAGAATAAATGTTAATGAACAAAACTCTCCATTTATAAGATAAATAGTAAGTTAGATAAACATGCAATTCTGTGCCAAGTATAAACATCTCTCCTAACATAGAGGTACAGAGAGATTGAGAGCCAAAGGGTAAAATGAGCGACACCAGGAAAATATCACAGAAAGAAAATCCGTTTAGTCATATTACTGTAAGAGAGAATGGGCTACTACAAGAAATATCGCTGGTGATAGAGAAGATCTTTAATACATCGCTGAAAGTTTCAATTTTCCAGGAAGATATAGAAAGTCAAAGTCTATATGCTCACATAACATAATGTTAAAATACATGAAAAAGTGCAAGAGTTGCAAGGAGAAATTGACAATCTACCATCAAAGTGGAAGATTTTTAACACAACTATCTCTGTAGTTGATAAATTAAGCAGACAAAAAGGGCAGTGAGTGAGGATACAGTGGGTTTCAGTAAAAGAATTAACAAGTTTGATCAAATAAGCATGTATAGAACTTCACAACCAACAGTTCCAGAAGCTTATTATTACATACATCATAGTCTCTGACCACAGTGCAATGATTAGAAATTAGTGACAGAAGTGTAACTAGAAGAACTCCATGTTCAGAAAGTTAAAAAATATAAATACATTATAATGGATATTAAAAGTTTTAGAAGGACACTTGACTTGGGGTGGTGAACACGCAACATGATATACAGCTGATGTATTATAGAGCTGTATACCTGAAACCTGTGTAACTTTATTAACCAATGTCACCCCAATACATTCAATAAAAAGAAAAATAAATTATAATAAAATATTGCATAATAAGACTTGTAGCATACCAATAAAATTGCACTGAGAATGGAATTTATAGCTTTAAGTGTTGCATTAAAAAAAACAAAGAGAGTTCAACAGGAATAAACAAAGAATCCATCTTAAGTCAACACAAGGAATAGAAAATAAATCCCCCAAATGGAAGGACATAGTAAGCATAGAAGAATAAATTATTGCAATAGAAATCAAATTATAACGAAGAAAATCAATGGGTTCATAATTTAGTTCTTTGTAAATCTGCATGAAGTTAATCAAGGAAAGAAGCCAGAATGCACAAATGAAATTGAGTAGAAAGGAGAACAGGGACATAACCATAGATTCTATATCAATTAAGTAGGTAAGAGCATATTATACATTTTATGGCAATAAATTGAAGATTACATGAAATATATACATTTCTAGGTAAATATGGTTTACTATACTCCTTGGTATCCCTTACCATCCCTATACCCACTAGAGATATTATGGGTAAAAATCTTACCAGAAAGAAAATACCAAGCCAAGATGGCTCAGGAGGAAATTTAAATCAAACTTTCGAAGATCAGAGAATCTCGACCTTATACTAACTCTTCCAGAGACTAAACAAGGATTCCTTCCTTATTCATTTTATGAAGCTAGCAAAACCATAGGGCAAGATCAAAGCCAGCAAATTTGAAGGCCAATCTCAATTGCAAACATAGGCGCATCAATGCTAAACAAAACATTTGCAAACAAAATCAACCAATGACTATATTGGGAAAAGGTCATACTTTGGGTTGGGCTTATCTCAGTAATGCTAAGTTGGTTTAAGATTAGAAAGCAAGTGGAACTTCCGGCAAGACGGAGACTTAGGTGGACATGCCGTGCCTCCTCGCACAACCAAATGAGGAAAAAACCAGCAATTTAATTAAACAAGAACAGCCAGATCTGACAGAAAATCAAACTGAGAGGAAGTCCGACAACCAAGGAGTTAAAGAAGACACATATATCCAGTCTGGTAAGCGGGGCGGAGCCGGGCGAAGAGAGCACGCGGGGAGCAGGGCAGAGAATGTGCAGCTAGCCCAGTGGTGAGCTCAAGGCAACCACGGTTTACAGTTTATGGTTTACTTAGTGGTACCAGCAACGCTGCAGCTGCTGGGAGGGACCCGCGGTGGCCAGCACCCGGCCCACCCAGACACAGTGGGGCCGGGACTGGTGGACTGGGTGGGTCTTCATTCGCACGCAAATAAACAAAGAGGAAAAACAGGGAGCAGAGCAGACCGTGAATCCCACCAATGCAGGGAAATAAAGCCTCAAACCACCAATTGAAAACACCTGTGGGGGTTGAGGCGGCAGCGGGAGGAACTCCCGGCCTCACGGGAGAGTTCACTGGGGAGACCCACGGGGACTTGGAGCTGTGCAGGCTCGTCCACTGACCCACAGCCAGCACAGAGGGGCCTGGCTTGCTTGAGCATAGGGGTGTGAGTGCGGAGAGCGGAGCAAGCGCCATTGTTCTCTCAGGACCCGCCCCCACAGGCTGAGCTCCGCCCCTTAAAGTGACAGGTGCACTGAAGAAAAAAATGGCCAAAATGAATGAACAAATCAAAGTTGCAGAAAAACCACAACTAAGCGACCAAGAGATAGCCAACCTATCAGATGCAAAGTTCAAAGCACTGGTAATCAGGATGCTCATAGAGTTCAACAAAAAATTATCTCAATTACTTGAACAAATGAAGGATAATATAAAGGAAATGAGGAGAAATCTGTAGGGAACCAATAGGGATGAGAAGGAAACTGGGACTCAAATCAACAGAGTGGACCAGCAGAAAGAAAAAAACACCCATCTAGAAAAGAATGAAGAAACAAGAATTCAAAAAACTGAGGAGGGGCTCAGGAACCTCCAGAATATCCTTAAACGTCCCAACATCCATGTCATAGGGGTGCCAGAAGGAGAAGAGGAAGAGCAACCAATTGAAAGCTTATTTGAACAAATAATGAAGGAGAACTTCCCCAAGCTGGTGAAGGAAATAGACTTCCAGGAAGTCCAGGAAGCTCAGAGAGTCCCAAAGAAGTTGGACCCAAAGAGGAGCACACCAAGGCACATCATAATTACATTACCCAAGATCAAAAATAAGGAGAGAATCCTAGAAGCAGCAAGAGAAAAGGAGACAGTTACCTACAAAGGAATTCCCATAAGACTGTCAGCTCTGTCAGCTGATTTCTCAAAAGAGACCTTGCAGGCAAAAAGGGGCTGGAGAGAAGTATTCCACGTCATGAAAGGCAAGGACCTACATCCAAGAATACTCTATCCAGCAAAACTATCATTTAGAATGGAAGGGCAGATAAAGTGCTTTTCAGATAAGGTCAAGTTCAAGGAGTTCATCATCACCCAGCCTTTACTGTATGAAATGTTAAAGGGATTTATATAAGATATGGAGGGATATCAACAGGGGAGTGGTAAGGGGAGGGGGGAAGAAGCAGAGAATAAGTAGCATAAATGGTAGGTAGAAAACAGACAGGGGGAGGTTAAGAATAGTATAGGAAGTGTAGAAGCCAAAGAACTTATGCGTGTGACCCATGGACAAAAACTAAAGGGCGGGGAATGGGGGGGTGTGGGGATGGAGGGGAAGAAAGGGGAAAAAATGGGACAACTATAATAGCATAATCAATAAAATATATTTTAAAAAAAGAAAGCAAGTAATATATTCACCACTTTAACATTTTGAGGGAAAAATATAATTATCTTACCGAAACTAGAAAAAGTACTTGATAAAATGTTATATCTATTTATGTAAATCCTCTTAACAAATTAATAACAGAAGGAAATTTCTTTAATCAGATAAGGAAATAAACAAAAACTCGCAGCAAATGTTATGCTCAGTGGCGAAATGTTGAAAGCATCCCTTCTAAGATCAGGGATAAGGCGAGGGTTCTGGTCGTCACCACTCTATGCAACATTGGCTGGAAGTCCTAGCCAGCGTGATAAGATAAGAAATAGAGATAAAATATATTAAAAAAAAACTGAAAAGGAAGATATAAAATTGTCATAAATGTATAGATGGTGACTAAGTATATAGCATATCCAAATGCATGCATAAATTATTAGAATTTATCAGTTAATTTAGCAAAGTTGTTTGATACAAAATCAATATATAAAAATCAATTCCAGTTCCACATAAAATATTATTTTAAAGTATTTTTTATACTAGGAACCAAAAAAGTGCCAAGGAATAAATCTCGGCAAACACGCAAACATATTTTAAAAACAATGATGACCAAGTTTCCCTGAGGAGCGTTTAGAAAGGCAGGTGAAAGGAGAGAACATGCTCTGTACATGAATACTCAATACTATAAAAATGACAGTTCTCCTCAAATGGATCTATAGACACTGTATGTATAACAAAATCCTTACCAATTTTTTCTTTTACAACTACTTTTAAAATCTGTATAAAACAGTAAAGGACAAAAATTGTTGAGACAGTCTTAATAAAAATGAACAAGTGGGGGCTTGTGCAGCCTGTATAAAAACTTATTACAGAGTTATAGCACTAGGACATGTTGTATTAATGCAGCAACAGACAAGGGGCTACTTACTGTGAAAGATAAAATTAGAAAACTTTTAGGAGAAAATAAAGGAGAGTATCTTTAGCATCTCAGGGGGAAAAAGAATGTATTTCACAAGGCAAAAGAGGACAACATAAAGGAAAAGATGGACACATTTGGCTATGTTAAAATTAAGAACTGCTTGTCAAAATATACCATAAACATAGTGGGAAGACAAGCCACAAAATGGGAGACTATATTTGCAAATTATACAATGAGCAAAGAATTAGACATGACATATGGAAATCACTTCTAAATACTAAAGAGGAAAAAAATAAAGTCCAATAAAGGCCACATGTGAAAACCCACAGCCAACATCCTACTCAATGGGTAAAAACTAAAAGTGTTTCCCTTAAAATCAGGAACAAGACAGGAATGTCAACTTTCATCACTCTTATTCAACATAGTATTAGAAGTACTAGCCACATTGATCAAAGAAGAAGAAATAAAAGGCATCCAAATTGTAAAGGAGGATGTAAAATGGTTATTATTCCCAGATGACATGACATTGTATATAAAAACCCCCCAAGTCTCCACCAAAAAACTAGTAGATCTAAAAAATTAATTTGGCAAAGCAGCGGATACAAAATCAATACTTAGAAATCAATGGCATTTTTATACACCAATAAAGAACTATCAGAAAGAGAAATAAAGGAAATAATCCCATTTACTATTGTGACAACAAGAACAACAGCATCAAGAACAAAATGAGGTACCTAGGAATATAATTAACCAAGAAGGTAGTAGACCTATACTTAGAAAATTACAACATACTGAAGAAAGAAATCGAGAAAGATACAAATAAGTAGAAGCATATACTGTGTTCATGGATTAAAAAAATTAACATCATTAAAATGTCCATACTACCCAAAGCAATCTATAGATTCAACACAATTCCTATTAAAATATCAATGGCATATCTCACAGATCTAGAAAAATATTCCAAAAATTTATATGGAACCAAAAAAGATGCTGAATAGCAATCTTGAGAAAGGAGAACAACGTTGAAAGTATCAAACTACCTGATACCAAACTATACTACAGAGTCACAGTAATCAAAACAGTACGGTAACTGGCATAAAAACAGATGTCTAGATCAATGGAACAGAATAGAGAACCCAGAAATAAATCCATGACCTTATGGTTAATTAATATTTGACAAAGGAGGCAAGAACATACAATGGCATAAAGATAGTCTATTCAACAAATAGTGTTGAGAAAATTGCACAGATATGTGCAAAAAAATGAAACTAAACTACCAATTTACACCTTACATGGGAATAAACTCAAAATGGATTAAAGACTTAAATGTAAGTTACAAAACCATTAAAATCCTTGAGTAAAACATAACAGTAAAATTTCAGATATCTCTCATAACAATATTTTTGCCAATATATCATCTCAGGAAAGGAAAAAGAAACAAATGGGACTACATCGAAGTTAAAAAACTTTTCCAGAGCAGAAGAAACTATTAAATAAATGAAAATGGAATGCAGTGAATGGGAGAATATATTTGCCAATGGTACATCTGATAAGGGGTTAATTTCTAAAATATGTAAAGAATTTATACTACTAAACACCAAGAAGACAAACAACCCAATTTAAAAAAAAAAAAAAGGGCAAAGGACACCTGAATAGACACTTCTCCAAAGAGAATATACAGATGGCCAATAGACATATGAAAAGATGCTCAACATCACTAATCATCAGAGAAATAAAAATTAAAACCACAATGAGATATCATCTCACACCTGTCAGAATGGCCATCATTAATAAACCAACCAATAAGAAGTGCTGCGGAGGACGTGGAGAAAAGGGAATCCTGTACACTGCTGGCAGGAATGCAGACTGGTGAAACTACTGTGGAAAACAGTATGAAGTTTCCTCAAAAAATTAAAAATGGAACTACCTTTTGACCCAGTGATCCCATTTCTGGGAATATATTCAAAGAGACCTGAAACACTGATTTGAATGAATATATGCTACCCCTAAGTTCATTGCAAAGTTATTTACAATAGCCAAGATCTGGAAACAGCCCCATTGCCCATCAGTAGATGAGTGGATAAAAAAAGCTGTGGTGCATTTACATAATGGAATACTACTTGGCCATAAAAAAGAAGACGCTTTTATCTTTTGCAACAGCATGGATGGACCTGGAGATCATTACACTGAATGAAATAAGCCAGTTAGAGAAAGACAAATACCATATGACCTCACTTATATGTGGAATGTAATAAATGAAATAAAACTGATTAACAAAATAGAAACAGAAACATGGATACATGGAACAGACTGACAGCTGTAAGAGAGGAGGGGAACATGGGGGGCTGGATGAAAGGGGAAGGGATTAAGCAAAAAACCAGAGATATATACAAAGACACAGACAACAGTGTGGTGTTAGCCAGGGGCAAAGGGGGATGGGAGGTAGGTGGAGGTGGGAAAAAGCAGGGGAATGGGGACAGAGAGAGACTTTGCTTGCACAATGCAGTGTGCACATGATGTTTTGTTGAGCTGTACATTTGAAACCTGTATGATTTTGTGAACCAATGTCATCCCAATGAATTCAATTAAAAAAGGGAAAAGTGGGCAAGAGTTGTGAACAGGTATAGTGGAAGAAATATAATGACTCAACTCAACATAAAAAGATGAGCCACTTTATTCATAATCAGAATAATGCAAAATATTTATCACAATAAGACAGCACTAAAACAAAACCCAGCATTAAACAGTCTGTCAATAGCAACAAGTGTTGGGTATGTGGGGCTACAGGAATTTTCACACCTGGCTGCTCTATCTCAGAGGGAGTTGGCACCACATGTATTCTCCTTGACTTGGCAATTCTGCTCTTATGTATATGCCCAAGAGGAATGTTTGCCCATATGCACCATGATACATGTATAAAAGCACTCATAGCAACACTGTTGACACTAGCAAAGTCTGTTCAAACCACTCCCATGTTCACCAACCACAGAATGGATATGTAAGCAGTGATATACTCTTATGATGGAGTACTTAGCAGTGAAAATGAATGAACCACTGTTACATTTCTAACATGAATGGATCTCAAATATAATGCAGAGTAAAAGAAATAAAACAGAAAATTATAAAATATGCAATATTGTTTCATTTTCATATTTTAAAATGCAAATCTATAAGTGTATAGGTATGGGCATATATGTATATGTGTGTGTGATTTGCATGCACACATATACATGTACACATATATGTGTGTATAATATATATTAAGCCATGAATATGTATATGTATATATAAGCCGTATGTGTATATATATGTATGTGTATATAATATATACAAGCCATGAATAAGTATCTGTGTGTAAATACATGTGTGTGTATATATAAACATATACACATGTATGTGTGTATAATATATATTAAGCCATGAAGAAAAGCATGAAAAGGATTATTTCTCATTTAGGGTAGGGGTAACATCTAGCAGGGAGGGAGGGGATTTGATCAGGGAGAAGTACATAAGGAAATTTTAAAATACAGCCAATGTTCTGTTTCTTAACTGCATAAGGCAAATACAAGTATTTGTTGTAATATTTTTCTGTAAATTGTATGCATGCTATAGTTCATGATAAAACTGTTCATAGAGGCAATGGATGAAATAAAAGAATCGAATATAGAGATATCTATATTGCGCTGTAGCCAGAAAGACTTCTGGGACCACGTTCTTTCTTTGTTTTTTTTAAAGGTGGCAACTCTGACAATACATTTACACATTGTTGAGAATTGATAGGGGATGTTTAAGGAGGCAGGCTCTTGAGTAGATGAGAGGAAAGAGATCAGACTTAGAAAAGAGGGGAGAGTTTACCCACTGGAACAGTTGAGGTCATTGAAAGTATGGCTGCAAATGCAAGTAGGATGGTTAATTTGGGGGTGAAAAGGGGAGTTAGTTTTCTTATGATTGTTTCTGATTTTTCAGTGAATGAGAGACAAAGTTATAAGGGCAAAGAGGATATTTGAGGTTTAAGGAGGAAGAGGAAAAGGAAGTTTGAGAGAATTGGCAAACATCTATGAAAATGTACAGGATCTACTTGAATTTTATGTTCATATACGAGATTTGGCAGAAGAATGGTTTGTTCATTTTTTCACCAAGTAGGAATCGCTCAGGTGCAGGTGTGGAGCGCTGAATTTAGACAGAGTTAGGGTTTTACAAGGCAGGAGTGGGAATGGTGAACGAGGACAATAAACACTGAGAAAGCACAGGGGCCCGTGAGTTGACGATTCTGATGGGTCTGAAGACCTTTGCGGGGCAGCACTGCCAAGTAAGCGAGCTGGAGTGATACCAGCTGGTGGTAGAGAATGGAATGGTCAAACCTGAGATTCTGAAGGGAGAACAATTATTCCAAATCTTTCCACCTGTCCCAGCAGGAGTGCAAGGTGGAATTAGGTAGCAGAAGTATGGTGGAGGGAAAGGGCACCGGAGAGAGAGGCCAACACAATAAAAACACGGTGTAATGGAGACTGTGGAGGCTGCGTCACTGAGCATGATTGTCAGCCAAAGGGTGGGGAAGGGACTGAGCCAGAGGGTGAGATCTGCAGTGATGGGGTGGGATGGCTGCATGCAGACTAGCGGCAGTTCATACCGTCTAAGAGAAGTGGCTCCAGTGCAGCTGATGGTTTTGAAAGAAGAGATGGTGAATGATCTGGAAGAAGCACTGAAGAGCAAGAATATCTTACCTATGTCCAAGCCCAGCGCAAGATGGGGACAGGGGAAAAGTCAGCCCCTACGTGGGAGAGATACAAGGGAAGTAGTGTCTTCAGGAGAGGGCTGGGATTCAGTTAGTGCAAAAAGAGGATAAGAGAAGGTGAAGAGAACAGTGAGCATGTGCTGATAGAAGACCCTGAGATCTACAGGAAGGGCGCAGGGGAAGGCTCTGCAAGGGCCAGGGTGGGGTTGTGGTAAATGAGGACATGAAGGGCCGAGTAGGAGTTTAGATGATGTTATGGATGGAATGTTTGCACCCCCCACACATTCGCACATTGAAGCCCCAGCCTCCAATGTGATGAGATTTGGAGGTAGGCCCTTTGGGAGGTAATTATGGTTGGATGAGGCCAAGAAGTGCAGGTGGGGCCCTCATAAGGAACTAGTGGCCTTATAAAAGGAGGAAGACACTCTTTCTGTGTGTGAGTGTGTCTATCTCTCTGTCTCTCTCCTTCCTGCCCCCAGACACTGAGGAAGGGCCATGTGAGGACACGGTGAGAAGGCAGCTGCCTGCAAGCTGGAAAGACAGCTCACACCAGGAATCATGTAGGCTGACACGCTGATCATGGACTCCCTAGCTCCAAAATTGTGAGAAATAAATTTCCGTGGTTTAGGCCACCCAGTGTGTGTTACTTTTTAGGGCAGCTACTAGAATTCTAGTGCCAATTCCAGTGTGTAAGTGCACGGTGAGGGTGGGGGCAGGTTTCTCACATCACCAACACCAGCCATTTGTCCCATAATTCAAACCAACTCTGACACTATCTCCCTAGAGACGGCATCGATTCCACAGGCTGAGGGCTCAGGCCTATATGACTGCCCGTTCCCTTCAAACACCAATTGTGATTCCACTTGTCACTCGTACCTCTAACTGGCCAGTGATAGATCAGAGGAGTTCCAACCTCCTCCTTGGGCTCAATGAATTTGTTAGAGCAGCTCCCAGAACTCAGAGAGCCTGTTTCTTACTAGGTTACTGCTTTATTATAAAAGAAAATAACTCAGGAACAACCAGATAAAAGAGATGCACAGGGCGAAGCGTGGAGAAAGGACGAGGCGCTCACGCCCTCTCTGAGCCCGCCGCTCTCCCTGAATCGCTACGTGTTCATCAACGCGTCCCAGTCGCTTTTGGTTTTGATGAAGGGTTTGTTACAGGGGCATAATTGATTAGATCTTCAGCCACTGGTGATTGATTCGATCTCTAGCCCCTTCCTGTCCCCAGAGGCCAGGGGTGCACCTGCAAGTTCCAACTCTCTAATCACATAGTTGGCTCTCCTGGCAAACAGACCCCTTCCTCAGATGGGGTCCAAAAGTCACCTCATTACTATAACAAAAGACACCTTTATTACTCCTGTCACTTTGGCCCTTCAAAGGGTTTTAGGAGCTCTGTGCCAGAAAAGAGGACAATGACCAAATAGATATTTGTTTTTATAAATCACTGTATTACAGCAGCCCAAGCTGAAGGAGACATATGATACAGAAGTGTCGGACTCGTGACCGTGAATGAAGTGCACATAGTGATAAGGCAAGGTGGGGTTAGTGCTGACACCCACTACGGGGAGGCGGAAACCACACTTACATGGCACATGGCAGACACTCAGTAATAAATGGTTTTTATTGTCCCAATTATGGCTATTTTACCTAATCCTTGAGAGCACAACAACTCGCTCTCCTAAGGTGTAGCAAAGTAGTTTGTGAAACCACCAACGAAGAAAACTGGAAGGCACCTTACAGAAATCCAGTCATACTATCTTCTTTCAGAGGTGAGGAAATAGGGGTTCATGGTCACAGAGTAAGGCATCCTGACTGCTCCCCCATGTGTGTTTATGCTGTGAAACCAGCCATTAGATCCTGCAAGGCCTTGCCTGATGAGACTCATGGCAGCTGCTATCGCTATGCCCTGAGTCAACCACCTGTTCCTAAAGGTCTGACAGCTGGGGCCTGGCTGCCCTGGAGGAACTGCCCCTCCTGGGTGAGCCAATTTCTGGAGATCATAAAGGACTCGGCTTTGATCATGGTTTACAGGCGCAAATCAATCAGTCCAGTATCTATACCCCCAGCCACTTCCTCTAACTGTCTCTCGCACTCCATGCCACTGTACCCCAACCCCGCCCTGACTGCCCCAGGGCCACGTGCCGACAGCTAAGGACAGCCCAGAGCCTGCTGAAATTACTCAAACCAGCCAATCCTAAACCTGCTTACCCTGGATCACCCATTCTTTTCCATGGGAACCTCAAAAAGGGCTCTCCCGCCGTGGCACCCCCTTACCCCCATTCCTCCTGACTGCACGAGGAGCTCCCCTGTGTGTCCTGCTCGGTGTGGTGCACCCCTGTCCTCTTGGGGTGTATGAGTCTAACAAATTGTCTTTTCAATGCCAATGTCCTTACCTATTGGCCTTGCCATACCTAAATAATTATAAATCCTAAATTTTAAAAAATGCCCCATGATCTTGGGTCACCAGACCTACTACTGGAGAGAGATCACAGGGCAGCTGTCCCTCAAACATTACTCCCTTCAGGGCTGTCACGGTCCCCTCCTCTGCCCCCTCCACAGCTTCCCCTTCTTGCCTCCCTGAACATGGAAAGCTGGCTTCTTCTGAAAGAACACCCACAAAGCCGTCTTTGAAACATCCCACACTGCTTTCCTGTGGTGTTCACAGGGTGGACCATCACCCCTGCAAAGTCTCTGAATCCGTTTGTGGACAGACACATGTTCAACTTGGCTGTTTCCGTTCTAGGTCACTGAGCAGGCCAGCTGCAGCACTGAGCAAGACCAGCACCACACTTCAGGGAGGGGGCAGGCCAGGTGCCCTGTAGCATCAGCTGGCCCCAAAGGCTGATCGCTGAACAGGGGATGGTGGCACCCGCCCGGCAGGATTCTGTGGGAAAAGGGGGTGACCGTGCTGGGTCTGTGGGGACAAGGCTAACGTGAAGTGGCTGGGAGACTGCTCTCCAGTGTGATTATTCACCTACAGGGTGAGGATCTGATGTGGAGGTCCTGGTGCCAGGCTGAGAGGTCTGGGTCCCTGCGGAACAGACAGAATTTCAGATCCCATCTGTCACAAGGCTAGAGTGGCCCAGACAGGCGCCTTGAGTGTGGCGGTTCAGTGACACCCACATTGCACAGCTGGATGATCTGACCCCAGGAGTAAGTGGTAGAAATAGAATCTGGGAGGCCCATTAGACCCCCTCTGCCTCTCAGACTTAAAGAGATTTAATGGCCAGAGTTGGGAAGGGAGGTTGGATCTGCTATTGTTGCATTGAACATTATTTACCACTTAACTGAGTGGCTTTCACACATTGGGCACCAAATGGAAAACAAAAACAGGCCACATCTAGTGAACAAAGGAAAGGGCAGGACTAAAGTTACCACGGGTGTCCAAAAGCCAAGAACCTCCAACTGGCTGTTTTAATGTACTTAACCAATGAGTCCACGGGCAAATACATGAAGGCAAATAAAAACATGGCACTCCCGACAGCCTGGGATGCTGGACAAAAGCCAAGGAAACCCCCGTATTACCTGTTGGTGACATAGTCAACAAGGTACTGTTTGAACAGGAGGCTCCACCTCTTAATTAGATTCAGCAGAGATGCTTTAAAGGGTCGCATGTCAATCCTCATCCAGTGGTCGAACACCTTGATGGGCTCCAGCCTGCACACATCTTCATAGAGCTTTTCATAGGAGTCAATCTGTGCTTTAAACTGGTGGAGGAGGGGCGGGTTCTCTGGGATGCCCTCTTCTGCATGGGCTTCAATCTCTTCAGGTGTGAGGACGTGCCCAAACAACAGAAACTGGGCCAGAATCTCCTTCCGGTCCTCCACGTAAAGGTAGGAGTACTGGCTGAAGGTGTTTCGGTAGCTGCAGCAGAGTGCCATCATGCCCTGAACTCTGTCCATGAGTGTGCTCCGCATTCTTGCCAAGTCGGCCAGGGCCTCCATGTCAACCTGGGGAGCAAGAGAAGAGCAGGCGGATCACACCAGCACTCTGCAGTGAGTCCCAGGTCTGGCTGGAAGGCGGGGTGGCTGCAGATCCAGTACCTGATAGTGGGGGGCGCTGTTTTGTGGGGAAAGCCGTGGCACCAAAGACGCTATTCTGAAAATGCTGGTGACAAGACCCTCAATCATGTCATAGAAGCTGCCTTCCACTCCAGACTCCAGAGATGGAGAGAAAACCAATTCTGGGATTGCTAAACTCAGCTGCGCTTCAAATATTGGGTTGAGTCCTGGCTTACATTCTGGAAAACAAGAACAAAAAAAGGAAAATAGGTAAAATGGGCAAAGAGAAGTATCGTTTTAAAAACACTCCTTTAAAAGGAGAGCATTTCTATCCTTTAAATGTGCTGCTCGGGCATAGAAAATGGAGAGGTAAACTTTGCTAACACCCAGAAAAGGGGAGGGTCTCAGTCTTACAGTGTTTATCAACAGGGGAAGCACTGACATTTTGAACCTGCCAAGTTTAAGTTTGGTGCGGGGCTGTCCTGGGCGCTGCAGAACACTTCCTCTCCTTGTCTTCAGAGAGCATATTCCAGTGACCGATCAACTGAAGCCAGTCTCCTTCCACATTCCCAAATGCCTCCTGGGAGGCAGTAGAGACTCTGGCTGAGAAGGGGTGGATTTTGCAGAGCCAATGTTTTGGAAGCAGCTCATTTCTTCCTAGGCACAGACTAGACAATACCACTGGCAGCCACTAGGGGGGCGGCCTCGTCCCTGGTTGCACAGGTATGAAAAGCAGAGACCTTACAGTTCCGCCTGTTCTGCTTCCTGTCTATAAAAACAGAACTTTTTTTAATTCTGTCGTCCTATAGTGATAAAAAATTTTAAAACAGTGTAAGTAATTTTAAAATTCCTGATAACTTGCTAGACAACTCGTCTTGCTAAATTGAAATCAAAATATAACATGGAGTAAGATACTCCAAGTACAAGATAAATGCTAAAACTTTTATCAATAACCACTTATTTTCATATATCTTTTTGGTGGTAGGAATACTTAGGAGACTGTTATGTGTTGCACACTGTGGGTGGAAGAGACTACTCATTGGAATTTATCGTCCCCTTTCCCAGAACTAGAGTTGTAAACATGCATGCGGCATTTCCCAGCTTGCAGTGAGGTGTGGCCGTGTGGTTCCCTCACCGGTGGGATGTGGGGAGAAGTGATGGTGCCATTCCCGGGCTGGGGCCTTGGAGACAACATGCAAGCCTTCTCTCCCCTCCCCGGGGCCGGTGACCCCACTAAAACGGAGAACGAAGACCAAGCCCTTGTGTGGGGTGGAACCATGGGATGGAAGGGACCTGCCCACGAACCTGGAGTGCGTGCTTTGGGCTAGTGTGTGGGGCATAAACTTGTTTGCCCTTTAAGCTTCACTATTGATGCAGTTTTGGTATCATTCTTCCTAACAAGAACAACCACAAAACCTGTGGGCGCCTCAGAGATATGTGAAACTAGACTCTGGCCCTCAAAACTTCAGAATAATAAATTTGCATTATTGGACTCAGGAGTGTCCCATGAAATGCATAGTTAGCTTAAGGGAATGTAAGTTTACCAATATCATAGTAACATACTACTATTGTAGAACAGTTTTTTTAAAAAAACTTTCAGGATTATGCTTTGCCTATGTACTTATGATATATTCTGACTTCCTGCATGCATTAGATGCTTCTAATTTAGTAGGCCAGGTTGCTCATAGTTTAAAGGATTTACAAGATTTTCAAGACTACTCTGACTCTATGAGAGTTCTTCCCAATCTGTTGTCATGGGAACCCAACCCCTACGTTAGATGCAATGCCAGCGTGATGACCATACACCAGGTGGTCCTGGCGGCTCCACAGCTTTGGTGCGAGTAAATCACTTTAGCAGTTAAGAAGGGGAAGACGATTTCTGGAGAGTGGGCAGAATTTAGCCTTGGCAGGGTTGCATTCAGTGAATTTTCTGGGAGGCCAGACCAAAGCATAGGAATGGTGTGTGCTTGACTGAACAAGAGAAGGTAGAAATGCCCAGAGTAATAAAATTGCCCAGCTGGCTACTGCAAAGGGTCACAATGATTTTCTCCTTCTTAAAGGCTACTCTCTTTAGGCTCCTTCACCTTCACCAGTGTCTTTTCCATCTTACCTGTAGCTCCTCAGGTCAGGCAGCTGCTAAATCTAGCTCCTGCCCGTCTTACAGGGTGAAGAAAGCATGAACCCCTTTCCTCACATTTCCATGGAGAAAAGGTAGCTTCGGCAATCTCAGGAAAATTCTACCATCTCCTCTCTCCATCCTCTCCTTCCCACTCTCTCCTTCCCACAAGAGGAAGACAACCTGCCACGTCAGACAGTGCAGGTCAGGGAAGTGATGGGTCAAAGGTGAGTCACTGTATTTAGGTACCGTCTCTTGAGCACCACCTGCACACACGTGTGGCTGAGGCATCTTCCTCGATCTTGGAGGAGGAATGAGAGACCCGAAATTCCAAACCTCCAACATCAGAGAAGGTTGGTCTGTTCACCTAGGTGGGCACTGAGGGGCCTGGCCCCTGGGAACCAGCTCTGCAGTCTCAGTGTCTGTGTCCTGTGCCTCATGCTGGCTTGCCTCCAGGATCTAGAAGGTGACCTTGCTGGCTGACTGTTGGGGGGGGGACCTGTTTCCGGCTGCTGCATTTTGTTGATTTGGGGAACCCCTGCACCCTGCCAGCAAACACCTTGCCTTTGACCTCAGCCTCTGCACCACCAAAGACCACAGGGGCATTGCCGGTCAGAGCTGCACCCAACACTGGGCCTCGCTCCTCTCCAGCTCAGCCTTGGGGTCTACATGTGCCCTTTTGCATGGGCAGGATGCCTGGACTCAGATTTTGGCCTGCCTACTTTAACTCTGCATTTGATTTCTTTCCTTGGGTTGAACTTGATATCTTAAAGTCTCACCTCACCTTCATCTTCTGCCTTCAAAATATTCACCTCTGCCTTTCCACTGATGAATTCTTCCATTTGACCCTTGCTGAGCTCCTCAGAATCTACCAGATGTGCAAGGTGTAATTCAACGTTTTTCCTGACCTCTTCTGCCCTTTCCACCGCACTCCTTACCAGCTGAGGTTAGCTCTTCCTGTAATATATTTGATTCTCTGCACCTTAGCCCAGTGTAGCTACCAGAAATCCAAAGCCCTTAGCTATCGCTTAACCTTCAAACAGTGCCATTACCTTCTCAATATTCCTTTTCCTTCTGAAAGCTACCTCATTCCTGGTCTCTTCTGTGATCCTTTTTCACAGAGAAAAACTTCTTCCACTTAACCTGGCTACTACAACCTCTCTGAGTTCCCAAAGCTACAGAGATAGAGTATAGTGAGCTCGAAGGCAGAGACTGCCCATCCCCATCGCCACAAGTCAAGTCCAGCTGAAGCTGCCTTTACTAATTGTGCTTCCCGGTATTCCAGCTTAGTCGCTCCTCTTTACTGAAGCTTGGTTTACACTGAATAAGCTTTTATGCTTTTGCTTTTGAACTTCACTGTCTTAGAGCCTGGTCTACCATCTGAGTTTTGGAACAACCAAAGTCTCTTCTGTTTGAACAGTTTAGAAATTCGATACCTTTACTATATTACTGTGTATAATTCACAAAATGTTCACCATCTTTTTAGGAAAAGTCACAAAGCACTCGATTGTACTTCACTGCAACTCAGCAGGTGCCATTACTGTCACCATCCCTTTAAAAACCCACTCGCATAAGCCAGCCAATACCAGTGTTTTCCAGGAGGTATCGGAGGGAGCACTCAATAGCAAGAAAGAATCCTTCCAGCAGCATATCATCAATGTAGTTAACATAAGTCTTCCAGGTATTGGAGGCTGGGTCTGCTGAAAAAAGACCCAGGTTTTCCTAAAAAATAAAGAAGTGATATAAACCCTGTTTAATGATAAGGAAGTTCTGATCATCATTAATGGGACTGTAAATAACACGTGGAGAAAACACATTCCTGTGAAGAATTGCTATTATATGCCTACCAAACCCATTCTACCTTATGGGAATCACCACTGATGGAAAGGAACATGAAGGTAACCCATAAATGCAGGATGGTGTCTCCACCTGTCTCTGGGGAAGGAGGGCTGGCCCAGGCCACCTCCTTAGCAGGGATGCTGCTGGGTGCAGTATGTGCACCGTAAATGCTGACTGGCGTGCTGTGAAGAAAGCTGCACGAAGCAGAAGTCAGGGTGCATAAAGCAGGGAAGATGAGGGTAGAAGGCACTATGATTCAAGAATTATAAGAAATTTAGGGTTCCAACAAGTAAAGCGTTTCCTGGATAATTCTTAGAAATGAGCTGGAGTGTTCTGCTGTTGGCATTTAATATCAACTAAAAACCTTCATCACACTGAGTGATTTAGAAAATGTTTACACATAAAAAAATACACATGTCCTTTCTCTCCTCTCTCTCTCTCTCCTGCCAGTATGGCAAGTGCTCTTCATCATTTTCATTATTAAGCCTTTTTACAGCAACTTTCCATTTATCTTGTATTTTCAATGACAGTTGCAACTACTTTGCAGAAATAATTTTTTTAGCTGACTCACACCACTTTACAAACATTTTCATGTAGTAAGTCTCCCTGAATTAAAAAAAAAAAATCTCATGATCCTGTCTTTGAGGAACAAAAGTCTAAAACTTCTAACAGCACTACCCACACTTGTCCTTCCTAAGTACATTTAAGATTTTCTTAATGACTTAAAGTTCATCAGCACACAAATCAACACTGTGACAATACAGTGTTGCTTTCGGGTATTATTAAGATGTGTATGTTTGCTTCTACATTTTAAAACTTAGTGTTTATGACGGCTTTGTATAGTTGTTCTTTCTCCTTCCAAATGTCATGCGATCAATATAGCTATCTGTACTTTTAACCTCTCTATCTCAAATCTACTACAGACTAAAAAGAACTAGCTCTGATCCTAGACAACACAGACAAACGAGACCGGTCTTGTCCTTCTGCTACAAATAGCTCTCGAACTGGAGGCAATACAAGCAACCATTGTTTTGGGTAACTGGATAACCGGCAGTAGAGGGGTGTGATCCTTGGGAAAAGGGAAATACTCAAGGTGAGCTGTACAACCACCTGGCTTTACCTAGAGGTGCTTTCCATCCCATGACAGAGGACAGTGAATCTCAGTTACAGAGTCCTTCCTGCTGGGTGGAAAAAAAAGAAATTGGGGTTTGGGGCTGCTGACACTGCTGTGTCCTCTTGAGTCTTTGAGAATTAACCTGTACATGTTTAGGGCCAGACTCTGCAAGTCCTGGCAGAGAACAGTTACTGGGGATCTAAGCTAAATGGAGATTGTCTTGGTTACAAAGTACCGGAAGACGTTTGCACTCTACCAGAAATCATGAAAAGACCTCACAGGCAACCAGGAATTCAGTAGTTCCTCAAAAATGCTGTGCTTTAGGTTGAGAGCTGCTCTGTTCTAGAATAAGGCCTCCTCAGACCCTCCCTAACAAAGCTTAAACTTGAGTTTCAACAGGATCAAGATGACCCACCAGTAAGTTAACTTCCTGCCAAAAGAGAAACAGGCTCTTCAAGGGAAACAATACCCAGATTCTAAAGTGACACTCCACATGACTAGAACATAATAAAAAATTACTAAACACACAAAGAAACAGGAAAATGTGACATTTAACCAAGAGAGAAAATCACTAAGAGAAAACTCAGAAAATAGCTGCCATGCCATTCCTGGAATGCCTACTTCTTAGAATTATTGTATTTGAAAGAAAAATAAACTTCTGTTGCATTTTTTAAAAGACAGAAAGTAAAACAGATGTTTGGATTAGCAGACAATAACATCATAATTTAATTAAAAACTCCTCAAATTTGGTGAAAAATTAAAGCTCACAGTCTCTAAGCAAGATGAACATAAAGAAACCTGTCTACGCACATTATAGTCAAATGGGAAAAATACAAAACTTTCAAAAGATTCTAGTAAAAACTCCTGATGGAAAAAATATAATACATATAGAGGAACAAAGATACCAATCATGTCTGGCCTCTGATAAGAAACATTGAGGGAGAGAAAACAATAAAATGCCTTCTGAAAGAAAAACAAAATTGCCTACTCAGAATTCTATGTCCAGTGAAACTATGCTTCAGAAACAAAGGTGAAATAAGAACATTTTCAGATTAAAAAAAACCTGAGAGAATGTGTCAGTAGCAGACCTAAACAGCAAGATGGTAACTCAATTCTAAAAAAAAAGAAAAACAAGTGTGGCAATAGTGAATTTGTGGGTAAATCTATTTTCCTGAACTTTTAAAGAAAAAAAATTACAACACTCTATTGTGAAGTGTGTTTTACATACACACACATTCCTATATTTCATGGAAAAACTCGAAGTCAATTGTGATTCGTTCAAGAGACATACAGAAACCTAGAAAACCTCCACAAATGCAATGCAACAAAGTAAATCCGAAATTCCAGTTGAGAATTAAAATAGAATACTAAAAATATACCACGAATAACAAAAAGGCAGGTAAGAAATAGAGAAACAAAAAAGAAATGAAGCAGATAGGAAACAAATAGCAAAATGGTAGAGCTAAATCCATCTATACCAATAACTACATTAAATGTAAGTTTAAACACTGCAATTAATAGGCAGAGTTATTAGATTTAGAAGAGTAAGTTTCTACTGTGTGAACCTGAATTTGAACATGAAAAAACACATAGATTGAATGTAAAGGGGTAGAAAAAATGGACAATACAAAAAGTAGAAAGAGTGAATCTGGAAGGAAAGACTATAGTATTACCAACAAAAAAAAAAAAAAGACTTCAAGGCAAGGGGCTATTATTGGAAATAAAAAAGGAATTTCATGATAAAACAACAAATTTATCAGGAAGTTATAATAATTATAAATTTGTTTATACCTACTAATGGAGCTTAAACACTTGATGAAAAATATGACAGAACTAAAAGATTAAATAGACAAATCAAAAATCATAGGTGATTTAACACTCTACCTTCAGTAACTGGTAGACAAAAAATCAAAAAGCATACAGAAGATATGAACAATACTACCAACCACTTTGAACTAATTGATAATTATGGGAACACTGTACCCAGCAATAGAAGAATAAACATGTTGTCAAGAGCACAAGACATATTCAATAGGATAAACAATATTCTAGGTCATGGAACAAGTCTCACTAAGTTCCAACTGACGGAAGTCCTCTAGAGTATTTTCTCTAAGCCACAGCGGAATTACATTAGATGCAAATTTCACTGAGATATCCAGAGATGCCCCAAATATGTGGAAATTAAACAATATACTTCTAAATGATCATTAAGTTAAAGAAATCACCAGAAAAAAATTAAAAATGAACGAAATGAAAATGAGGAGATCAAATTTGTGGAATGCAAGTACAGTACTGCTCAGAGGGGAATTTATGTCATCAAATGCTGGCGTTAGAAAGGAAGAAAGCCTTAAAACCATTCCCTATGTGTTTACCTTTATAGGCTAGAGAAATAAAGACAAGTTAATTACCCCCAAATGAACTAGAAAGAAATAATAAAGAACAGAAGTTAATGACTAGAAAACAAAATCAAGAAAATTAACAAAGTCAAAAGCACAATCCATTGTACTTCAAATTATCAATAACCCAAAGCAGCAGCTGTAATTCACCGCTGACTGGGTGCATGAGCTTAGCCCCTCAGAACTGCTCTGTGGCTGCTTCAGCAGGGTTGGCCCGGGCGGCCACTTGCATCTCTGTTCCACAGTTCAGTCTCTGAGGATGGGATGGGAGGTTGCCTTGATCACAGTGCAGGGCAAAGCCTTAGCGCATTAAGTGCTGCACTCTGCATGTGTTTGTTTCTCTTTATCAAATGCAGTTCAGGATACCATCTCTTCCGGCTCTACAGAGCTAGGTTATGAAGATGATGCTGGAGTTCCACACTGGGCTGTTTGGGTGAGTTAGGGGTAGTTAGTGCAGTAGATAATTTAGCATTCTGTCCCTGACTTCTCCTTTTTATTCCCTTGGGGTTTGGTGTAGGACTTAAGCCCTGTGATGACTAAGTGGTGTCGCCATTAAGAGAGGATTAATTTTGACACCCTGCTACCACAGTGCTATCAGTATAAACTTCTATGCATGAGAGCAGAAGACACACTACCTATTATTGTAATTTCCAAGTCACTTCTGGCACCCAAAGACAGTTCTCAATGCGTGACGTTTGTGGTAGGCGTGTCTGGGAGGCTGCTTATTACCTGAACAAGAGCGTGGATCTTCAGGCCAGAGTCTCTGATGCAACTGTAATATTTTTCCATTCGATCTTGCTGGTCATCCATGGAAAGAAGGCATTCCTTTCTTCCATCTTTTCTTTTAAATATTGGAGACACCCATGTTTTCATGATGTTTTGGATCTCTTCCACATTGTCTTTGGTTTTTTGAATTCTTTGTTCGAGATCATGAATACTATCGGTCATGTCAATGACATAATCCCAAATGCCTGCTCCCCCCAAAAAAACACAATTAATTGAAATAGTCAACAGTGGGACAACTAAACATCTAGTTGCTGTGAAAGGTAGGGATTCAAAGCTCATGGGTTTTATAAAAGACTTTTTTGCACAGGTTACTTCATTATAATCAGCCTTTTTCTTCCTAGGTGTCTTAAAAAGCCAACTCCTACCCAAACCCTGCTTATGGAGGAAAAGAAACAAACAGGTGGTCCTTGTTGACCAGGCACACAAAAGTTGGTGCATTTGCTGGGGCACACCAGTGCAACCTTACAGAGATTAACGAACCTTACTGTTTAAGCACCTTCACTGTATTAAATGCTATATATGTCATTTCCTCTTTTATAAGGAATAAAGTTCTAACTTCTTTCATATGGCATTCCAAGACTTCCATGTGTTGACTGTGACCTTCTTTTCAAACTTTAACTCTTTTGAGTTAAACACTAACACTAACACTACGCAAATTAATCTCCCTTCCCTGTGGTTTAACGCACTTTATTTTTACCTCTCTGAGGGCTTTTTATCACGGCTTGTCTTGTAAAATTTATGTCATACATAAGTCTGTTGTCCCCACTAAATGTGAGCTCTTTCTGGGTAGGGGCCATTCCCATATACCTCATGTCTCATATTCTCCCTACAGCCCTCCCCCAGATGAAAGTTCCTTGAAACGAATTGGAGGACAGAAGAGAAGTAAATTCATAGTTCCCTCATAAGATGTTTATAGTCCAGTTAAGAAAACCAAGTAACAATGATAATATAGTGAAAGCCCTCGTTCATGGGGGGCCCAGTATGTGCTGGAGACCGTGGGAGACTCTATGCAGCCTCTGAGCCTGCCCCCATGTGTGGCAGCAAAGTTTTCTAAATATACTAATTAAATCCAGAGAGAAGGAAGAAGAAAAATAGCAACCCTCTTGCCCTCTCTACCTTGGCTCTGTGTCGAAGAAGATACATTTGTGTTGTAAAAACAACCCAGATTACCAGCTAATCATTTGAGTGTCTGCCAACTTTTATTGGCATCTTGACTCTCAGCCCTATCCCCAGAGCCCAGGCGGTGCCCAGTTACCGTCTGTTTTCCAGTTCAGAGTCTCCTCTGCAGCTCTCAGGCGGAGATCAATATTTTGCAGCTCTTTCTCCACTAATGGAAATTCCACCTCTAGGAGCGTTTTCATCACCTTGTTGTACCAATTTGCCAGCAACTCCAAACGTGCCACGAGCTGCCGATAGAACTCCCTGGAGGAGAACATGGCTGCTGCTGTCTCAGGGACGCACTTCCTCTGCCTCATTTGAAGATAACTCATTTCTTTCAGTACAGAAATCAGCTGGAGGAAAGAATCCACGGAAATGGCTGTGGTTCAGCAGCAGTGGCAACTGGGTCAAAGACTGGAAAACACCAGGGGGCTCAGAGGCCTTGGGGTTCCACTTAACTTCTGTTCCTACTTCTGGTCCTTCAATGTAGTTTTAGAGAAGGAGGCTGAGTATTGTGCAGAAGGAAAAGGACTCAGAAAGCAGCAGGGTTCACCAAATCTGTAAGCCATGAAAGGCAAGAGGAGGAAATCCTGTGAAAGGAGACACCTGTGACAGCAAGAGAGGGCTCTGCTTGGTTGCTTTAGGGCATGGCTGATGAAATGACAGGCTCATGCTAATGAGCCAGTTCCCATCGAGGGGTGGAGGTATGAAGGTCAGGGCCACCCACATGCATGAGAAGCCTCAACTTTAGACTTCTGGTATTCTCTGCAAATGAGGCTGTACCCTTGGTCACAGACGCTGATGGGACAAGAGGAGGTTGTTACACGTAATCATTGGAAATAGCCCTTAACTTCTATAACCCTGGGCTGACGTGTCTTTGTGTCTTCCTGTACTTGGAGGTCAGGAGACAGAAGTCACCCAGGCCTGTCTGAACTTCTCGGGGGCGCTGAGTTTAGGGGCAACTGCAGAGGTGAGAAACCAAGCAGATGTGGCCCGATGAAAACACAGAGGCCTCTGCAGGGTTGCTAAGAGCACTGCTTGTCATTCCTTGCTTATTATCGTGTTTACCCCTGAACTTACAAGGACCAATGTGCACAGGTATGTGTGACAAAGCAGATACCAAGCTGCAGATTCTGCCTGCCCCCTCCCACTCCCCACCCCCACCTCCATATCAAGACACCTGGGCTCCTGGCTCTGCTTCCAGTGGCCCTGGACCATCTCTTCATTGGCAACCAGCCAGGCCTGCTTAGGGCAAAGACAGATGCTAACGAGATGGTGGGAAGATGACTCAGCCTCCTAGTTGATTTTGCTCAAGATAGATAGACATTACACATCTGAGTTTAAGAAGTGAAAACAAAATCAGAAGAGAATGTGGGACTATGTATATAATAATGAGGTAGAGGAGGCCATTCCACACACACAACCACAAAAGATAAAATTTATATGCATAAAAATATGATGCACTTAATAAAATGACATACTTAAACTGGTAAAAATACTTGCAGCAGATTTTTAAATGTCTGACAAGTATTTCCAAAATATTCTAACAAATGCACAGGAAAAGAGGGTGCTTCCACTCAAAAGTGGGTGAAGGCCATGAACGAGCAATTTGTAGAAGAAATGTAAACAGCCAATGAACACATGAACAAAGCTAGAACAGTGTTGAGATATATTTTTTCTAGTCCAACAAGCTGGACATGGTTGGAAGACGTAAATATCTTGCTGGCAGGGTAATGACTGAGTTCCAGCTTTCTGAAGACCAAATCGAAAATATGGACAAAAAGTCTCAAAATGTGAGTACCCTTCAGCCCAGCAACCCTATTTCTAGGCATTTATTCCAAGGAAATAATCAAGGATAGAGGCAAGGATGACTAAAGATATTTATTGTAGCAATATTTCTACCACATTTTATCCAACTGTAAGATGCCAATGATGGTAAGATTCACTATTACTCTATTTACAATGAAGGAAGAAAAAAAAACCATAGTTTTATAAAAACTACAAAGACATACCATTTTCAAAGATAAAAAGTTTAAAAAAAGTGCATCCTAGGACCATGAAATACAAATTGATAAAACTAGGAAATGATTTAAGTGCCCAATAATAGGGGATTTAAAAAATTTAAATGCATTTCATACATATATTACTTTCCCCATACAATTCTTATCCTGGCCCCAAAGGGGCAAGTCTCTGACCGTCCCTCCAGAGTGATATGTGTGCTGCTGTCCCCTTTTAATAGCACAGCTACGGCCACATCGCAGCAAGTGGAAGTCAAGGGAGGGCCGCAGCTCTTCTTCGGCTTGTGTTTGCACTTGTCTCCCCTTGACTGACATTATAATTCAGGTGTTTATATCCTCTCCCCTGTTCTTCTCTCACTTTTTTCTTCTACTTCTTTTCCCTTCTATCACCTACAGACACCAAAAAGCACCTACTATGTGTTGCACATTGGGGCAGATAGAGACCTTGCTTTTGGAGTATATAAAGGAGTTGTTTATCCTTAATACTGTCTTATATTGAGGACATAATTACTATAATCATCATATATAGACTCTGGCCCAGTTGGTAATCCAGAAAATGATCTCTTTGGGCATTTAATATCCAATACTGTTGACAAGAAATGCTGATAAAGTTATTCAAATGAGTTCAATGACAGACTCATAGTTTACTGAAGTGAAAAATGGATCCGCTAACTTCCTTCATTGACTTTTATTTCAGTCAGAATGGATGTTCTACTTAACCTTCAGTTTTCTCAAAGACACCAATATGCTGTCGGCTCAGTTTTCAGCCCTCTCTATACCGCATTCCTGGAGAACTTGCCTTCCAGACAGAAGCAGGTGACTGCTTTCAGCTCAGCATGGCCAATATTTTTTACTTTTATTGTGTAGTTGAATGACGTACTTCCTGACACGGGCTAACTTTGACCATCATCTTCTCTGGCATTAAGCGTCCCAGGGCTGCGACACCCACACTGGTCTTCCACCCTTCTCATTATCTAGAGCAGGGGTTCTCAACCTTGGAACTATTCATATTTTTAGAAAGAACCCTTTAAAAACCCTTTGTTCCATGTACTGTAGAAAGTTTAGCAGTAACCCTGGTACCTACCCACTTGGTGCTATTGGCAAGTGCATGTTTGCCAAGAAAAAATGTCTTCAGGGGAAAAACTTGTCTCAGTTGAGAATCATTCATCTAAAGTCTTATTTCCGAAGCTACTCCTCTGAGATGTATCATACGCTGTCCGATTAAGACAGATTTTTGCTTGTTGGCATTAAAGCTCCCTACTAGCTCGTGGGCTCCTCGAGAGCAGGAACCAGGTCTTACACTTGTTTGGCCTCCCAGTGTTCAGTCAACAGCCTTCCTGGGTAGCAGGCATTCACGGTAGGCCAGTCAGCTGTGGTACTAAATGGTTGGTGATTTGATCATTCTCTCTGGGCAGAGATGGGCAGCAATATCTGCTTCGATGCCTTCCGAAACTTCAGATAGTGCATCTCTATAACATGTTAAACTTTTTGAAAAGTTAATCTTAAGTGTAATTGCCATTCTAACTTTGTATGTAAAGTCAAGTATATGATAAAGCTGTTATTATTTGAAAAGTTTTAAAAATATTTTGCAACATTCTCTGTTGTGCAAAATCAAAACAAATATACTGGCTAACCCTGAAGAAAATGCGAACCTTGGGCAACTTGAAAAAACACTACACCCTGGGATCTAACCCAAAAAGGAAATCTGGGATACAAATTCTTTTGAGCAGCTTTTTCATATTCAGATTAAAAAGCCTTTTTGCCTTTGAAATCAGCAAAGTTCAGTGAAACTCTTCAGGAACCCAACAAGAAATTACTGTTGCCAGGCTTACCTGTGGGTTAAAGTTGACAGTAATCTGCTTCGTCTCTGGGTCACGCTTCAGAAGTGGCCGGGAGAGATTAGACTGTGACTTCTCTGATACTGTCTGACACCAGTCCTCGTAAAGCCTCGTCTCATACCTGCGAGAAGAGGAAACAACAGCCACTTCATAAGCACCCTCCCAGCACCCCAGCTCCTGGCAATGATTAACTAAAGATCCAGATACCATAGATCTCTACATTTAAAGATGTATTTGCCTTTATTGAACATATACATGTATACGTAGCCTATTTATCTATTTATTTAAATTATCTATTGTATGAACTAAAGATACTACTAGTAAAATATCTGAATACATACTTAAGGTAAAGTCATTGGACATACAGGCATGGAAACTCCTGCAAGTAACCCCTTATTTCTAAAACAGCATAAGTTAAATCAGGGAAGAGCAGAAAGAAAGGCTCCACGTGATCTTTGTGGTTGATAAGGGAAGTCGTGATTTGTCTCAGTCAACACGGAAATAAGCTATTGGGTAAGATGTGCAGTCATACTAATGTCCACGTCACTTACAGAATCTGTCATCAGTCATCACACATTGACTGAGTACCTACCATGTGCTGGGTTGGGGGGATAAAAGGATGACTAAGCAGCCCATTGTGAGTTCAGCTAATGGTGGGACCACAGGTAAACAGAGAATGCAGCAAGCACAGTCCTAGAGAGAGGCACAGGGCATGGGGCATCCAATGTCAGGGGCCAGGGGTGATGGTGACAAGGGGAAGGGGGGCCGAAGTGATGCTTGACTGAGTCTCAGAGGAGAGCAGAGGTTGGGCAGTGAGGGAGGAATGAATGCTCTCAGCAAGCAACTGCACAGCCAAAGGGTGGAGGTGGGAAACAGACTACTGCGTGCTGGGAACACCTGAGGCTAAGGAGGCAAGGGTCAAGGCAGGAGGGGGAAGAAAAGACCGGGAAGGGCTTTTTGTGTCACGTTAAGGAGACAGGGGAGGATGGGTGGCACAGACAGGCTCCCCATCCAGGGGATGCAGTGACATTGTCAGTTCTGGGAACAGTGTGGGCAGTGTGGGCACTGGACCCTGCAGCCCCAAGACCTACTTCAGCTTAAAAGCAGGAACAACTATGAACCCATGTAAAATCTCCACTCTTATGCTTTGTCCATGAAAGGATACAGGAAATATTTTTAAAACTTGTTTTTCCTTTGTACCACACAAACTATGGCTTTCTGCTTAGTGAGCAGCCGCTGCGATTTTCCACAACCCTGATGTCGGAGAGCCATGCGGAGGGCTCACAGATAATGCGGTCATAACATAGAATACAGAGTAACACATCCCAGCCACTGAGGAATCTGCTCACACACACAACTGCAAGAGGCATCGGGGGGCTTATGCAACTTGCAGAACAACAAATCCCAGAAGCTGCTTACCTTTCCAACAATGAAAGCATAGCTTCATATTTTTGAATCATTCCCTTCCCTTCAGCAGATTCCATGCAACTATCCATACAAAAGAGAAAAAACGTGCTTTCAGATTAGAAAAAATCAAAAGAATGATCTGATTAACAAACTGCAGTCTATAAGGAAGAGATTGAATAGCTTCCTGGGCTGGCTTCCAAATGCCCCTGAAGGAGCCTGAATTCTTCCTGAACATCCTCCAGGAACCACTAGAGGGCACCAGCACTTCCTGAAAAGCAGGCAGCCCCACCTTTGCCCCTTCTGGACCCTTCACCCTGGCCCAGCTAGTCTTGCATAGATAAATTAAGTCCCTCGAAAACCTGAATAAAAGGGAAATGGAGACATGGAAGAAAAATTTTAGGGGCCATAGTTTTCTGTACAGAAGGAAAAAACTACACATGACATTATACATTATAACAAAAACTATATCACATTATAATAAAACGATGTTTTATATATTTATATAACAATGTTTATATACACACACATATAGACATTGTTATATAAATATATATACATATATATTTTATCCCTTCTCTGAAGTCCATCCAGGACATGTTATGAGAAGCCCTGCTACCCATTGACATGTTTACATGAGGTTCCCTCCCACATCTCAAGCCCCCAAATGTATGCACACACAATGCACATGCATGCACCACACATGCTTGCATGCACAGGCACCCCCCAGAGGCCCCCACAGGAATGGTGAGGACTGCAGAGGAACGTGAGCAGGATCCGGCCCGAGGCTCTGCTGCCCACTCCTGCTCCTGTTTGGCTCTCCTCTGCAATACAAACTGAGGGTCCAGGTCCTGGGAAAATTGGCAAAATATCTATAATTTTCATAAACCTTCATGCTAATTGTGTTGGTGGGTCTGTTTTTGTTTGTTCTGCCAGCAAAATGAGGTAGCATCTTGCAAAGATTCTTTAAAATCCATTTGCTCTTTAAACCAACACAGAGTTTCTTCACAAGATCCTCTGAGATTTCAATGTAAGCCCTCAAGCCTGCAGAGGAAGTCTGGGAATTCCAGCTGCTTAGTTCCCTTCCATGGCAAATAAGCAGCTGCCTCTTGGAGGCAGCAAGGAGAAGTGGAAAGGGCTTCAGGGAGGGCAGGCGGGCTCACGCCCAGCCCTCCCCTCGGGGAGCTGTGGGGTGTCCACAAACCTCAAATCCCTGACCTCCTTTCACACCTGTGAAAGAATGAGGTTGGAAGAGAGAAAGACAATAATGCTGGGAAAAATAGAAGGCAGGGGAAAAATGGAACACTAAACGTGAGATGGATGGACTCCACAAAAAGTCACAGGAGTGGAGCGGAGCTAGTGAGGACAGACACTCATCCATAGGGTCGCCAGGCATCGGAGTCAGAGCCAACTCAAGGGCAAGTAACACACAGAGGAGAGAGCAGTTTCACACACTGGGGCCTGTAGCAGTTGCCTAGAAGGTTCTAGAAGTCATAGGAATAAGTGCCAAGAAACTCTCTGAAGATTCTACTTCATTTCATAGGGAGCATCAAAAACATTTCGAATAACCAATAAATATATATTACAGGGCACAGGGCAATTTTGAATTCATTTTTAGAACAAATGGAAATAAATCTCCATGGGAATTGCAGAGGATAGGTGGGTTGCCACTGAGATCCAGAGATCCAGATCTCAGGGCCAGGCACTACTACCCCACCCCATCCCTTCACCTGCCTCTGGCCAGGGGTGCTGGCTGCTGGCAAAGCAAGGCTGCCTCTCTGTGGTAATGGCCTCGGCCAATGAGAGCCATCTTGCCCAAGGTCATGCACCTCCCTCAGACAGACCACATCCAAACTAGCTCATGTGGGGGTACAAAGTCTGGGGAACCCTGGCCCTAGGAGGATCAGTGAAGGCCTCCTAGCAACCATATCGCTGCCCACTTGTCCCTCCGCCCATTGCATCCCCTCACTTCCTCACAGGTGCTGTTCCCAAGAGTGTCTATATGTTCCTGCACGTGCGTCTCAGGGTCTGCTCCCGGGGAACAGGACCTTCGACAGCTACTGCAGTCCACGGCCCTAGAAGTGCCCCCCCCCCGCCACCATTTATATGTTTTCTCCCTCCTGCCTTCGGGGCCCTGCTTGAGAAGATGAGGGCTTGGCTGTTCTCTAGGCCAAACCTCCCGTGGCTGAGAAATCCCTGGGCTAGGAGCTCTGAGACCAGGCCTGCCAGGTATTTCCTTAGGCCTCCGGAGGACTTCAGGCATGTCACCTCACTTCCATTTGCCTCAGTTTTTTCATCTGCAAAACAAAGAGCTTCTCGGACCAGAGCAGACTTGATCTGTGAGGAGCCTGAGGAAAAGTGGAATGTGCTCATTGGGTGTTTCGCATAAAAACCTGCACGTTCAGGTTTTCTCTCCAACAGTCAGGAGATTTCTAACATTTTCTGCTTGGCAACACTGGGTGCTGGGGTGGAGGCGCCCTTCAGACTCCGCTCTGGTGTTTTGTGTCGTCTTCTTTGCCTCTGAAAACGTTTAGGCTTTTAAAATTCCCCAGTTTGATTAAATGCAACTGACACACAGCACCGGGCAAGCCGAAAGTGTGCCACGCAAAGACATGTGAAATGAGTACTGCGTTCGGTTCAGTTAACGTCCATCACCTCATATGGATGCCCCCCAAAAGAAAAAATTGTTTTATTCTTGTGACGAGGACTTTTAGGGTCCACCTACTTAACAACTTTCAAATATTCCATCCAACACTGTTACCTACGGCCATCCCCAAGTCACATGTTGCACGTCACATCCCCAAGACCTGTTTGTCCTGTAGCTACAAGTTTGTACCTTTTGAAAACCTTCATCCATTTTCCCACCCTCCACTCTTGCCTCTGATCACCAGATGACCACAAATGTGATCTCTTTGTCCGGAGGTTTTTTTATTTTCAGATTCCACATATAAGTGAGATCATCCAGTATTTGTCTTTCTCTGTCTGACTTATTGCATTTAGCTGAATGCCCCCAAGTTCCATCCACGCTGCAAATGTCCTTGCAGGATGTCCTTCTTCTTTATGGCTGAATACACACACATACACACACACATGTACACACACACACACACATATATGCCTCATTTTGGTTATCGATTCCTCCACCAATAAACACTTAGATTGCTTCCATGTCTTGGCTGTTGTAAAAAATACTGCAATAAATGTGAGGGTGTAGATATCTCTTCAACATTACGATTTTATTTCCTTGAGATAAATACCCAGAAGTGGAATTGCTAAGATTGTGTGGTAGTTTTATTTCTAACCTTTTGAGGAGCCCCACCCTGTTTCCCACAGCGGCTGCACCAAGCTGCAACCCTGCAAACAGCAGACAGGATGCATGTGCTGTCCACGTCCTCACCGGCGCTTGCTCTCTCTCGCCTTTTTGATGCTAGCCATTAGGGTGGGTGTGAGGTAGCCTCTCAGGGGTTTTTGATTTGCATGTCCCTGAGGATTAGTGGCATTGAGCACCTTTTCACGTCTGAAAGCATCATCCATCTTGTCTTGCCACCTGAGCCAGAGGGTCTCTAAGGCCCTTAATAGCTGAAATAAACCTGATGCCAGAGCCCAGACTTCAATTCCTTTGTTTCTGTTGTGTTCCCCAAAGCCAAGTGCTTTCGACAAGCCCAGTCTTGAGAAAGACGGGCCAGAGGGAGACCGTCCTTCCCCAGGCACCAGCCTGCACACAGCCTCATAAGCGGCTCTTCCCTCTCTTTTCCAGCAGCCAGGATGCCTCCAGCTAGCTCAGCTTCCAGCATCACCTGTGAGGCAGGCCAGTGGTTTCCAAACCCGGTCACCATCAGAATCACAGGGGAGGGGGTTGCAGAGGAAGCAGATCCACAGACACCACCCTGCCCTAAGATTCAGATTCAGTAGGTGAGGGGCGAGGCCAGGGACCTGCATTTGAACAAGCACGGGGGCCTTCTAACACATGAGGCCTTTGCACCATGTTCTAGGAAACACTGGGCTCCATTATTTGCCAGTGGCCTCAGGAGCAAAGAGACCTTGTGCCCGAGGGAGGTGTATGGAAGAACTCCACAGAACTTGAAAACTCTGACTCATTTTTTTCCAGAAATGAGTCTTACGGAGCAAAAGCCATCAGCGTCTTACCCATCAGGCCTTGTTCACCACCAAGGGGCCCGGTAATCAGCTCAATAGGTGCCTGGTTGTTATGGACAGAATGTTTATGTTCCCTCCCCCACATTCTCATGCAAAGCCCAGTTTTCCAATATAGTGGCATTAGGAGATGGGACCTTTGGGGTGATTAGGTTGCGAGGGTGAAGCCCTTATGAATGGGATTCGTGCCCTTGTAAGAAGAGACGCCGCTCCTCTCCTCACTCCTTCTGCCATGGGGGCACACAGCAAGAAGACGGCTGTCTATGAACTAGACACCTAATCTACCAGCACCTTGATCTTGGGCTTCCCAGCCTCCAGAACTGTGAGAAATAAATTCTAATGTTTGTGAGCCACCTGGTCTATGGTATTCTGTAATAGCAGTCCAAGTAAACTAAGACACTAGTCAGTTGCCAAAAATGGAAAGAAATAAGGACGATTTTCATGCGTTTGGTAAGTGAGTTGCATGTCTACAACAGTCAAAACCCAGAGCAAGACCAGAAGCCGAGAATAAACCTACCTTTCAGGAACAAGGTACTCACGGATGTGTGATGCGTCCAAAGTTGGCGAAGGGACCCTGGATGCGCTGCCTCAGCTCCTGAGCCCAGCGAAGACCCCCGGCCACAGAGGGCATGTTCTTGTGCACTGCAGAGAACCCTGGAAGCACAACACGGCCAGCCTGATGAAGTGAGGTCCCAGACTCCCAGCCCCACTCTGCCCAGGATCACCTCCCACCAGCTAGTCCACTTTTTGCCTCATCTGCCTTCACATGCTAAAGTCACCCTTGCTCACCCTGAGCTGGGGAGTTCCTGGGGGACCACTGTGTTCTGCTAAGGAATAGAGAGAGTTACCCTGGGGACAACATGAAACAGGGTCAGATGACAGGGGTCCCAGCCCAGCTCTGCCACTCACTGGCTTTCTGACTTCACACCAGTGATTTTCAACCTGGCCGCACATCTGCATCCCTTGGTGGGGTGAGTGGGCGGGGCGGGAGGGGTTCTTTAAAAATGCTAATGCCTGGGCCCTGCCCTCTCCATCTCCTTTAATTGGTCTGGGCCAGGCTCAGTCATTTTTATTTTGTGAAAGTTCTCAAGAGGATTCTAATTGTACAGTCAGGGTTGAGAAACTCTGCCTCAACAGACAATTTAATTTCTCCGGGCCTCAGGTTTTCTTTTTAATGTATAAAATGTTTTATGTGAGAATTCAATAAGCTTATGAACGAGACATGCTATGTAGATTACAAAGTGCTTGACCACAGTTAGCAAAGACTGAATATTCTTACTTTGTTTACTTAGAACAAGTTGTCAAGGTTTAGCAATTATGCAATTTTATTTTTAAAAAATTAGTTTCCAGCTTCCTTAGTAAAATTGGAAGATGTGGCAAAAATCAGCCACCGCTTCCAACTGGCAGCGGGAACTGAACTGTCATCTCTACCTTTCATTTGTTTGACTCTACCACTTCCTGATGGCTTCCACTCAGCCCACACCGATGGTGCGTGAATTCTAGGGTAACACTGAATGAGCCTCACTCTTGCATAATCCCCTCCTCTGTAAGTGTGCGGGGAAACTGCAATATGATAACTTATTACTCCTGTGATGACGTTGTGTCACATGGAACAAGGATATAATCCTTGGTGGGACTGTCTTAATCAGGCAAGCCATGTGAAAGCAGAGCATTTTCTCTAGTGGGTGGCAGAAGGGGAAGTCAGGGACTTGAAGCATGAGAAGGATTCAGTATACCATCATCCCTGGCTGGATGGTGGGGGCAGCTGCATAGCCTTCCCACATGGCAGGAAATGGGAGTGGCCCCAAGCTAATAGCCAGCCAGGAAAAGAAATAGAGACCATTCTGTCAACAAAAATGAGCTCAGAAGTGGATTTCTTCCCTCCCATCCCACTCCCCGGAGCCTCCAGATAAGAAGTCAGCCCAGCCGATTGCAGCCCTATGACACTGGGTGGAGGACTGAGGTGCCCCACGCTGGGCTGCTGCCCTACAGACTGGGAGCTGGAGGGTGGGTGCTGTGGAAGCCACAAGGGCTGCGACCATCTGCCATGCAGCAACAGAACACTAACCTGGCCTCGTATGGCATTTGAGTTTTCAAATTCTGTACCTGACCAGATGTCATGAGGATGGTCCCACATAAGTTGAGGCCAACAGATTTTCTGGGAATGACTTACTAAGGGGATGCAATCCTAAATGACCTCAGTATGAAACCTGTTTATAGACATGGTGGTCCCACTGCTCGATTACTTAAACACCTTGGACATTTCCTATTGCCTGACTAATGAGTTCAAGATTCCTTAAAATATGGCACTCAGTATTTCACACTCCGTAGCTGACAAGATCTCCTTATACACACCTTGTTTGGCAATAGGCAGGCCCAACTTGTGCCTACCACACACTCTCCTCTCTTTTCTTTGGAGGTCTTTGCTTCTTCTCCCTGGCTGTCAATCTCCCCAACCTTTCAGTGTTAAGCTCAAGGCCACCTTCTCCACAAACTCCCCCTGGAATATCCCAGCCATCCCTTATCTTGTTTTATTATAGTTCTTTATAACTCAAGTCAGAGACTACTTATATTCTGCTATGTAACTCTGCTCCTACCTGGTAATGTATTCCCTGAAGAACCACCTTATAGTCTTAATTAGTGTATCCCTTATCCTGGCCTGCCTCTGTATACCATGCCCAGAAATGTGTCCTGCATAAAGCAAAGACTCAAGAAATGTTTGTAAAGCTGAACTGAAGTTGTCTTTGACTTTCAACAGATAAGACAGGGCATCTAAGAATTGCAATAGAAACGAAGATATCACACTGTGGTGTGGTACCACCCTTAGTCAGTCTTCCCAGTAGTAGAACTCCTCCATCCAAATGCCCTGGCAACCAGCCTACCAAGTTCTGCCTCCTCCTGGACATGCTGACTATAGATTAGCCTCACTGTATCCAGCTCTTGGTTGAACATTTGGATGAGCACCAGGTACTTATCAGATGCATCTTGTGCTACCAGTGGTCTTTCCAGGAGGTTGCCTGCTATGTCCAGTAGCTGCAGAAGAGGTGGAGAAATAACAGGAACAAGTCACAGATTCAATATTTCCAAGGTTACATAAATCTTGTGTCCTGGCTTTTCTTTCGTAAAGCTAGCAATGTAAGAAGGTCAAACAATAATTAATGTGCAACTCTATCAATAATTATTAATAAATGGATATTCATAGCCTGCCCCATCTCTCCTTTGCTTCTAAAGGGGGAGGATTCCTGTCTGCTAAATTACCCATCAGACCCTTGAGGGATATAAGAATCTGGATAAAGGATAAAACAAAGAGAAAACCTAAAGATGTCAGAAAGGTTAAGCTGATCTACCGTATTTTTTGGACTATAAGATACACCGGGGTATAAGATACACCTAGGTTTTAGAGGAAGAAAATAGGGGAAAATTTTTTGAAGGTAAAATATGGTAAATGTGGTAAAATATTTAATAACATAAATAACATAATATTTTACCAACGTAAATGTAAATACCCAGGTAGAATATTGTGGTAAAATATTTAATAAAATGTGGTAAAATATTTAATAACATAAATAACATAATATTTTACCAACGTAAATGTAAATACCCAGGTAGAATATTGTGGTAAAATATTTAATAAAATGTGGTAAAATATTTAATAACATAAATAACATAATATTTTACCAACGTAAATGTAAACAGCCAGGTAAGCTACATTTGGACTATAAGACGCACCCTCATTTTCCTCCCAAATTTGAGAGGGGGAAAGTGCGTCTTATAGTCCAAAAAATATGGTATATTTAAAAGACCTTTAAAAAAAAACAACAACCTGCCCTGGCTGGTGTAGCTCAGTGGATTGAGCACGGGCTGGGAACCAGACCATCCCGGTTCGATTCCCCATCAGGGCACATGCCTGGGTTGCGGGCCGGGTCCCCAGTGAGGACAATGTGAGAGGCAACCATACATTGCTGTTTCTCTCCCTCTCTGTCTCCCTCCCTACCCCTCTCTCTGAAATAAATAAATAAAATCTTAAAAAAAAAAACACCAACAACAACAACCTAAAACAGAAGAAAGTGAAGATAGAAAAGAAAAAAATAAGCTAAGTAGGCTAGATGTTAAGGAGAATTTTGAAGGCTAAAATTTGAGAGTAGGAGCAAGAAAAACTTTCAGAGAGAACTAATTCTTGAACTAATTTCTGAAATAAGCTCGAATGCTAGGAGAGAGAGATCAATAGTCCTCCTATGCGAGTTATGGAAGGCCAGGTATTTATCAGAGGTCATATATTCTATATGTGCACATTCAATGGCTAACGGAGTCTGGCAATTTGGGTTACTCAGTTTTCTAGAAGAACATGGATTCCAGTCTATATTTGGACATTTTCAGTGACTGGAAATTTACATACTTCTCCAGAAAGTCCATTCTGTCTTTCAATAGCTTTGACAGAAATCTCTTTTCTCTAAAATCTGTCTCCTTGTAATTTCCACTGATCAATTCTGGTTCTAATCCTCAAGGCTTTACAAATTAAGTCTCTTCATAGTGTGTATAGAAGAACTATCATGTTCTACTACGTCTTCCTGTCTCACAACTCAGAATTCTCAGCAGTGAAGCCATGTAGTTGCTCATCATGTTAAAGTTTCTCCATATTCTCATACCATCTGAGCTGGGCATTACAGGGCAAAGGCCTGAGTCTTCTTATTCTAGTTACTAGTACTTGAATGCTATAACCAATTACCTGGTAGGTGGTTCGTCTCAGCTTTAACCAATATGATAACAGTGGTCAAACAGCCATGGTATTGCACAACCATGGTTTCAGGATGATGACCACAGTAGACATCTTCACTTTTAATAGGTAACCTACTGATAAGACCCAAGGTAAGCATCATGTTTTCAGAAAAGCATTAGTAACAACCCTGAGAAGCCCAATTCTGCACATTCCCTTGCCCTAAGACACTCACCATACCTCTCTATTAGACTAATAAGAACAATTAATAGCTACAAGAACAAAATAATTGGAAGAGCATCCCTCCCCTCCTCTGAGGAGGGTGGGGGTATATTCAGCACAAGGGTGGCTCCCACTCTACCTGTACTAACCTTTAAGGCATGCTCCAAATCAGGTGCATCATCGAAGGCTTGAATAAATATAGTCCCCAGTCTTCGATCAAGGTCTTCTACTCTCTGGTTAAACTTAGAGACATCATTTTCAAATTCCTGAAGAGATGCCCGATAGACATAGAAAAATGTAATTTACAAAAGACAGACCCCCTATATTCTTTACTACTAATCTTTGCACTTGAATCTGTTATACCAAGGATTTATTTTCATTTTCCAAAATTCACCTTGGCATGGCTTAAATTTTATCCATGTAGATGGTTACCCCATTATTGCAGCATTTTCTTTCCCAGACAAAATTATGGAGTGAGTCAAACTGTGAGATTGGCACTCTTTTACTCTCTCTCTGCCCCCTTCCACCCTCTGAAACTCCTTCTCTATCACCCACATGCCAGCTCATGCCCCTCACCAAAGCCACCTCACCGCTAGCAGCCCCAACAATGGGGCTATTCCATCACACTGCCTACTTCCCGTCCACTCCCAAGTCTAAATCCTATTTTCTCAGTGTAATCAAACTATCTAGCCATTAGGAGGAAAGTAAGCTAATTAAACTAATACATACTACTTCTAAGTACACTTTAATTGGTTAAGACAACAGCTAGTCATTGTTCTTAAGGTTGCCAAATTTAGCAAATAAAAATATAGGCTATGCATTTAAATGTAAACTTCAGATAAACAATGAATTTATTTTTAATACATGTCCCAATTATTATATTTTATCTGGCAGCCCAAAGTGCATTCTCCTCTTAGACTGTAGCAATTTACAGAGAAACTTGTTAACTCAAATCCCTAATTTGTGGAATTATTTTTATTATTACTGCTGTACAATAATAATTCATATTCTTATAAAAAGATAAAATATAAAAACATAGTATAGTTCTACTTCCCAAACCCAATCATATTAACATTACAGTGTATTTCCCTGTGCATAGAATTGTTTTATCACTTGTTTCATTTTTGTTTTAGAAAGTGCATGGTTGTCTGCAGAAGATCCTATAGAGACAATTCACAAGAGTTGAAACAACTTTGGGCTTTGTATTACACCTTTTCCCCCTGTTGACTAATGGAATATTTAGAAAGCAAATATATCTCCCCGGGTTTGCTAAGATCTCCCTAGACATCTGAAGGTGCTCACAGAAGATTTCGGCTCTAATTTCTTTCTCTTTCTCTTTTTCCCTCATATACCCTTAGAATTCCTTCTCCAATTAAGCCATTTCCTTCTTTGAAACTTCATTCCCAGTTTCTGTCTGGCCCTTTTTCTTCTTCTTCTTCTTTTCCTTTTCCTTTTCCTTTTCCTTTTCCTTTTCCTTTTCCTTTTCCTTTTCCTTTCCTTTCCTTTCCTCTTTCTTTTCTTCCTTTCTTCCTTTCTTCCTTCCTTTCTTTCCTTCTTTCTTTCTTTCTTTCTTTCTTTCTTTCTTTCTTTCTTTCCTTTCTTTCTTTCTTTCTTTCTTTCTTTCTTTCTTTCTTTCTTTCTTTCTTTCTTTCTTTCTTTCTTTCTTTCTTTCTTTCTTTCTTTCTTTCTTTCTTTCTTTCTTTCTTTCTTTCTTTCTTTCTTTCTTTCTTTCTTTCTTTCTTTCTTTCTTTCTTTCTTTCTTTCTTTCTTTCTTTCTGTATCCCGTGGGCTTGC
>PVJI01014792.1:0-43025 GCA_004026765.1 Micronycteris hirsuta
GGGCATAAAGGAAAGAATAAACAAATGGGACCTCATCAAAATAAAAAGCTTCTGTGGGGCTAAAGAAAATAGTATTAAAATAAAAAGAGAACCAACCATATGGGAAAACATATTTGCCAATGATACCTCAGACAAGGGTCTGATCTCCAAAATATATAAAGAACTCATACGACTCCACTCCAAGAAGACAAAAAACCCATTTAAAAAATGGGCAAAAGACTTGAACAGACACTTCTCGAAAAAGGACATGAAGAGGGTCCAGAGGCATATGAAAGATGCTCAACATCATTAGCAATCAGAGAGATGCAAATTAAAACCACAATGAGATATCACCTCACACCAGTCAGAATGGCCATCATCAACAAAGCAACAGATAACTGTTGGAGGGGATGTGGAGAGAAGGGAACCCTACTGCACTGTTGGTGGGAATGCAGACTGGTGCAGCCATTGTGGAAAACAGTATGGAACTTCCTCAGAAAAATGAAAATGGAACTGCCGTTCGACCCAGCAATTCCACTACTGGGATTATACCCTAAGAATCCTGAAAAACCAATTCAAAAGAACCTATGCACTCCAATGTTCATAGCAGCACAATTCACAACAGCCAAGCGCTGGAAACAACCTAGGTGCCCATCTACAAATGAATGGATCAAGAAACTATGGTACATCTACACAATGGAATTCTGTGCAGCAGAAAGGAAGAAGGAGATTATACCCTTTGCAACAGCATGGATGGAACTGGAGAGCATTATGCTTAGTGAAGTAAGCAGGCGGTGAGGGACAGATACCATATGATTTCACTTTTGACTGGATCATAATCAACAAAGGCAGAAAGCAAGCAGAACATAACCAGAGACATTGAAATTAAGAACAGTCTAACAATAGCCAGGGGGGAGGGGGAGGGGACAAAGGGAGAAGTGTTTTCAGGAATCTGTATAGAGGGCATGTGGACAGAACCAAGGGGGAGGAGGGAGGCCGGGGAGGAGGGTGTGGTTCGAGGGGGAGGGAGGAGTGGTAGGGAGAGGATGCAAATAACTGTAATTGAACAACAATAAAGTAATTATTAAAAAAAAAGAATAAAGAGTCCAGAAATTTAAAAAAAAAAAGATTCTCTGATTCTTCCTAATTTAGTTTTGGAAGATCCTATGTTTCTAAGAATTTATCCATTTTATTCAGGTTGTACAGGTTGATGGCATATAGTTGTTTATAATATTTTCTAACAATCCTTAATATCTCTATAGTATTGATTTTTTTTATCTGCTTTCATTTCTGAATGTATTTATTTGGGTCCTCTCTCCTTTTTATCAGTGAGTCTGGTTAAAATTTTGTCAATCTTGTTTATGTTTTCAAGTAACCAGCTCTTGGATTCATTGCTCTTTCTACCTATGCATTCAATGCAATTCCTATCAAGATTCCACTGACATGTTTTATAGAACTAGAACAAGTATTTCAAAAATTTACATGGAACCACAAAGCCCCTTGTAGCAATAGTGATTCTGAGAAAGAACAAAGTTGGAAGAATCAGACTACCTAATATGAAACTTTACTACAAGGCCATAGTAATAAAAACATCCTGGTACTGGCATAAAAATAGACACATAGATCAATGGAACAGAATAGAGAGCCCAGAAATAAACCCACACCTTTAGAATCAATTAATATTCAACAGAAGAAACAAGCACAAACAATGAGGAAAAGTTAGTTTATTCAGTAAACGGTGTTGGGAAAATTGGACAGGTACATGCAGAGAAATGAAACTAGACAACTTTCTAACATAACACACAAGAATAAATTCAAAATGAATGAAAGACTTAAATGTTAGACCCCAAACCATAAAAATCATAGAAGCAAATGCAGGCAACAAATTTTTGGACATTGTTCATAACATTAAATTGTCAGATATATCTCCCTAGGCAAGGGAAACAAAAGAAAAAATAAACAAATGGTACTACATCAAAGCAAAAAGTCTTTGCACAGCAAAGAAAATCCTTAACAAAATAAGAAGACAACCCACAGAATGGGATAACATTCACTGATACAACTGACATGCGATTAATATCCAAATTCATACAGAACTCACAAAACTCAACACTAAAAAAAAAGAAAGAAACCCAACAACCCAATTTAAAAAAAAGGGCAATACACCTGAATAGACATTTCTCCACAGAGCTAATATAGATTTCCAACAGACATATGAAAAGATGCCCAATGTCACTAATCATCAGACAAATGCAAATTAAAACCACCAAAGATATCATCTCACACCTGTCAGAATGGCTATCATCAATAAATCAACAAACAACAAGTGCTGGCAAGGACATGGAAAAAGAAACCCTTTTCCTCTGTTGGTGAGAATGCAGATTGGTGCAGCTAGTGTGGAAAGCAGTATGGAGAGACCTCATAAAAATTAAAAATGGATCTGCCTTTTGACCCAGTGATTCCACTTCCATAAATATATCTAAAGGGACCCAAAATACTAATTCAAAAGAACATAAGCACCCTTATGTCCACTGCAGCATTATTTACAATCATAAAGATATGGAAGCAGCCAAAGTGTCCATCAGTAGATGAGTGGATAAAACAACTGTGGAGTGGGGAAGATGGTGGCAGATAGGTAGGATCAGAGTCCACTTCCCCCTTTACATGGATGAAATATCTAGCCGATCTTCTGAGAAACAGAGTGAACAGCCAATAGTACCCCAGCATATATAAAGATTGAAGAACAAAATTGTACAAGACATAGAAAAATCAGACGGTAAGGAGAGAGTTTCAGGAAAACAAGGTCCCTGGGACCAGCGCAGGGACTAGGGCAGCAGCAGCCCCGGGCCTGGCACCAGCCAGGTTGGCTGCAGGGGTTTTGGGAGACAGTCAGGTCAATAGCTCCCTCCCCTACCAAACAAGGTTGGGGCAGCACAGGCAGATACCTGGTTGCTTGAAGCCACAGGGAAGGGAATAAGGACAAAGTGGCAAACACATGGGGGCTATGAGCACTCACAGTCACTATGAGCACTGGCTGGGGAGAGTTGAGAGTTGGGCCATATGGGGCCCTGATAGTCCCTGATCTGTTTCAAAAAATGGGCTAAGTGAGAGGCCAGGCCCTTGCATGGAGTGCCAGGATCAAACAGGAGGAATTTTTCAAAAAGAAAAAGTAAAGAAAGAGACACACAGCAGCTGTTTGGGGAACTCTACTGCAGCAGCTGACTTGGTCCTTTCCCCACCCAGCCTGCTGGATGCTCCCGCAATGGCTCAGAGGGCCTGAGCTCACAACCATAGCTCCGGGAGAGTGTGCACAGAGGAACTCAAGGAGAGTGTGCACCAAGGACGACCCTGAGCATACACCCGCAGCCCTGGGCATGGTGTGCACTGATTGTGGAGCTGGTGGCTGATCATTCTGCCACACACACAGGCCCTGGACTGAGTGTGCCTGATCCCAGCACCCCCAAGGAAACAGCAGAGGAAGCCTGCACCAGCATCCGCAGTGGCAGCCAGGCAGCCAAGGGCAAAACCCCTGCCCTGCAATCAGGGAGTCAGCAATTCCCAGAAAGACTTAACACAGTAGGGGAGCTGAACTAGCCTGAAGGGGCACTGAGAGTCCCTAACATCTAGGACAGCAAAGAACAAGAAGGGAGTGTGTGAATTGCCCCTAATTGGTGCACCTCAAGGACAGCACAACTGGTGGACTGAAGGCCTAGGCTGGGCTCAGAAGGGCACAGAGGAACTGGGCTGGAGGCAGGTTAAGTGCCGCTCAAAAAGAGAGAAAAGAGAAACCAATTCCCCTTCAGCCTGCTGCAGACAGGAAGTCCAGCACAACTGGCATAGCCAGTTTAAAGCTAGGAGAAGGCTTTGTTGTTGTTGTTGTTGGTGTTGTTGTTGTTGTTACTTTAATAATAATTCCCACAAGTGAAACAATAAAACCATGAAGTGTGAAAAGACCAGAGGTTGGACCCGACCTCTGGTCTTTTGGGAAGACCCAACAGAGTTGGACTCAAACAGGGGTCACCCCAACAGCTGAGACAATGAGACAAATTTCACTTTGCTACCCCAGATCATTTGCAAATTATTGTATATTTGTATCATTATTTTTTAAATTATTCTTACATCTTTCATTTTACTAGTATTTTTGTATTTTTCTTCTTTCTGTTTAGTCTCCTTTGCTTGACTGGTTGAATTGCATTGTTTCACTGGTTTCCCTTATTCCTTCATTCATAGTGTATTTTTAACTTACCGTCTCTCACTTCACTTGTGCTCCATTAACACACCACTCTAGGTCCTATATTTCCTAATCTTGTTATCCAGATCACATAGAGTCTGTCATATGATTGCTGTGCCATTATTATTGTAAATAATTGCTGTTCCGTACAATTGTAAACACTACACAGCACCCCCACCCCCCAGGTCTTAGCCCACTCCACTGCTTCCTGAACTTTATTACTGTTGTGGTTAACTTTATTATCTCACATATTACACTTTTTTTCTGTCCTTTACTCTCACTTTACCTCATATCTGAACTCCCACAAGCTCACTCCTTTCTAGATCCAACTCACAATTCTTCCCCCTACAACAAGAGTCTTACCTACTTCCCACACTTTCTTAAAAGTGGCTAGTCAGGTGAAATATCCTGGTTAACACTATACATATCCAAAGGACATACCATCTCTTCTCTAAGGGTTGGTACTTTAAATATCATAGAATACACTCCTGCTGCCTTACACCATTTTGCCTTCCCCCTCCAAATGATCACAAAAAAGACTAGGCAGAAGCTGTGAAAATGAGGATACCTGCTGGAAGAGGAAATCCACCAACAAAGGAACCACCAACAGATAGCAACCAAAGAAGGTGAAAAAGAGAGTGGAAGCCACACTAATCTCCATGCAGGACCAATCTGGAAACCCAACCAACTGGTGGAGAAATCACCCACAACAAACAACTCCACAAGAGTGAGAGAGAAGCCTCAAAACCTTGTTGACACAGAAGAATCAGCTTCAACACAACCTGTCCACACCGGCACAACAGAATACAAGGCATGGTGGATGGAGGGACCCTCAGTTAACCAGACAGAGGAAAGGACCCACCAAAGAAACACCCAACAACAATCAAAACCCAAAGACATACAGAGAGTCAACATAAAAAACAGCCTAAGACCAGTGAGCTCAGGAAATTAAGGGACTGCACCACTGAATCTCACAGATACTCTACCATAAAAGTTCACACCATACCCAGGGAGTCAGATCATATCAATTTAAGAAGGAGAGGCTAACAATAAGAGTCTCCCAAACAATGGGAAGACAAAGAAACAATCCCCAAATGTAAGGAAAGGAAGAAGCCTCAGAAAGAAAGCTAAATGAAATAGAGGCAAGTAAACTATCAGATATTGATTTCAAAGCATTGGTTATCAGGAAGCTTAATGAGCTCACAGAGAATTACCAGAAACTACAGGGAAACTACAATAAACTCACTGCAAATTATATCAACATGAAAAAGGAAATAGAAACTCTCAGCAAGGGCCAATAGGAAATGAAGAACACAATTTCTGAATTGAAGAACACAGTAGAAGGAATAAAAGGCAGTCTCAATGAAGCAAAAGATCGGATCAGCGAGCTGGAGGACAAGGTAGAAAGAAACACCCAGCAGTTGCAAGAAAGGGAAAAGAGGTTCAGAAAGAATAAAGAAGGATTAAGGGAAATGCAGGACAACATGAAAAGCAATACTATCTGTATAATAATAGGGGTACCAGAAGGAGAAGAAGAGCAAGGGATGAAAATATGTTTGAAAAAGTAATGATGGAAAACTTCCTTAATCTGATGAGAGAAAAACTCACACAAATCCAGGAAACACAGAGATTCTCAATCAAGAGGAACCCAAAAAGGCTAACGTCAGGCCACATGATAATTAAAATGGCAAAATTCCAAGACAAAGAGAGAATCTTAAAGGCATCAAGGAAGAAATAGGAAGTGATATACAAGGGGGCTCCAGTAAAGGTAGCAGCTGACTTCTCAATGAAAACACTTCAAATGAGAAGGGAATGGCAAGAATTATTCCAAGGAATGAGTACCAGAGGCCTGCAACCAAGACTACTTTATCCAGCAAGGCTCTCAATTAAAATGGAAGGACAAATAAGGAGCTTCCCAGACAAAAGAAGCCTCAAAGAATATACCTCCTCCAAACCAGCTCTGCAAGAGATGCTAAAGGTTTTGCTTTATGAACAAGAAGAAAAACAGTGAAGGAGAGAAGAACACAGGTATGAAAAAATGGCAATGAATAAGTGCTTATCAATAATAACCTTAAACATAAAAGGATTAAATGTCCCAATCAAAGACAGAGAATAGCAGAATGGATAAGGAAACAGGACCCACACATAGCTGCCTACAACAGACCCACATCACAACAAAAGACATACACAGACTGAAAGTGAAGGACTGGAAACAAATATTCCAAGCAAATGGACAAGAAAAAAAAGCTGGGCTAGCACTACTCATATCGGACAAAATAGACTTCAAAAGAAGACCCATAAAGAGACCCAGAAGGTCACTTCATAATACTCAATGGAAGAATCCATCAAGAAGACATAAACAATGTGAACACTATGCACCCAACATAGGAGCACCCAAATACATACAGAAAATCTTGGAGGACTTCAAGAAAGATATTGACAGCAACACAATTATAGTAGGGGATTTCAACTCTCCACTGTCAAAAATGAACAGATCTTCCAAACAAAATATCAACAAAGATATTGTGGCATTGAAGAATGCCCTAGATCAAGTGAACTTAACTGATATATATAGAGCATTTCATCCTAGAGAAGCAAAATACACATTTTTTTCAAATGCACATGGAACATTTTCAAAGATAGACCACATGATAGGACAGAAAACAAGCCTCAACAAATTCAACAAAATTGAAATCATATCAAGCATTTTCACATACCATAAGGGACAGAATCTCGAAACAAACCTCAAGGAAAAAACACCAAAACACTCACAATCATGGATATTGAATAGCATGCTATTACACAATGAATGGGTCAAGAATGAGATTAGGGAAAAAATCAAAAAGTTACTTGAAACAAATGAAAATGAACTCAGAACAACCCAAAACGTATGGAACACAGTGAAGGCACTACTGAGAGGAAAGTTCATAGTGATACAGGACTACCTAAAAAAGATAGAAACATTTCAAACAAACAATCTAACCCTATGCCTACAAGAACTTGAGGAATTTCCCTGGCTGGTATAGCTCAGTGGATTGAGCGCGGGCTGGGAACCAGAGGGTCCCAGTTCGATTCCCCGTCAGGGCACATGCCTGGGTTGCGGGCCAGGTCCCCATGAGGGCCATGTGAGAGTCAACCATACATTGCTGTTTCTCTCCTTCTCGGTCTCCCTCCCTTCCCCTCTCTCTAAAATAAATAAATAAAATATTAAAAAAAAAAGAACTTGAGGAACAACAACAAAGGCAGACCAAAGCAAGCAGAAGAAAGGAAATAACCAAGATCAGAGCTGAATTAACAGACTTAGAAACTAAAAACACAATTTTAAGGATCGATGAATCCAGGAGCTGGTTCTTTGAAAAGAAACAAAATCAACAAGCCTTTAAGCAGGCTCATCAAGAAAAAAAGAGAGAGGACCCACATAAACACAATCAGAAATGAAAGAGGAGAGATTACAACTGATATCACAGAAATACATAGGATTGTAAGAAGTTTTTATGAAGAACTGTATGTCAAGAAATTCGAAAACCTAGGGGAAATGGACACATATCTAGAACAATATAATCTTCCAAAACTCAATAAAGAAGAAGCAGAAAGCCTGAGCTGACCAGTAACAGTTGATGAAATTGAAAAAGTAATCAAAAAGCTTCCAACACACAAAAGCCCTGGACCAAACGGTTTCACAGGAGAATTTTACAACACATTTAAGGGACAGCTAACCCCTATCTGCCACAGATTATTCCAAAAAATTCAAGAAGATGGAAGAGTCCCAAACTCTTTTTATGAAGCCAGCATCACCCTAACCCCAAAACCATATAAAGACAAAATAAAGAAAGAAAACTTCAGGCCAATATTACTGATGAACATAGATGCTAAAATCCTCAACAAAATATTGGCAAGCCAAATCCAGCAATACTGTAGAAAGATCATACAACATGATCAAGTGGTATTCATCCCAGGGATGCAAGGATGGTACAATATTTTCAAATTAATAAACATAATACACCATATAAACAAAATGAAACACAAAAATCACATGATCAAATCTGTAGATGCTGAAAAGGTATTTGATAAGGTACAGCACCCATTTTTGATAAAAAACACTCAGCAAAGTGGGAATAGAGGGAGCATTCCTCAACATAATAAAGTCCATATGTGAGAGACCTAAAACCAACCTCATACTCAATGGACAAAAACTTGAAACTTTCCCATTAAGATCGGGAACAAGATAAGGATGCCCGCTTTCACCACTCCTATTCGACGTTGTATTGGAGGTCCTAGCCACAGCAATCAGACAAGAAAAGGAAATAAAAGTCATCCAAATCGGAAAGGAAGTAAAACTGTCGTTGTTTGCAGATGACATGACAGTGTACATAGAAAATCCTATAGACTCCACTAATAACCCATTCGACCTAATAAATGCATTTGGCAAAACAGCAGGATACAAAGTCAATACTCAGAAATCAAGGCATTTTTGTACACCAACAACATGACATCAGAAGGAGAAATCAGGAAAAAAAGTCCCATTTCATATAGCAACAAGAAAAAATAAAATACCTAGGAAAAAACCTAACCAAGTAGGTAAAAGACTTGTACTCAGAAAACTACACAACACTGAGGAAAGAAATTAAGGGAGACACAAACAAATGGAAGCATGTATCATGCTCATGGATTGGAAGAATTAACATCATCAAAATGCCCATCTATACCCAAAGCAATCTATAGATTCACTACCCAAAGCAATGTATAGATTCAATGCAATCCCTATCAAAGTACCAATGACATATTTCACAGATATAGAACAACCACTTCAAAAATTTACCTGGCTGGTGTGGCTCAATGGATTGAGCACAGGATGGGAAACAAATGGTCCCAGTTCGATTCCCAGTCAGGGCACATGCCTAGGTTGCAGGCCAGGTCCCCATGAGGGCCATGTGAGAGGCAACCATACATTGCTGTTTCTCTCCCTCTTTGTCTCCCTCCCTTCCCCTCTCTCAAAAAAAAAAAAAAAAAAACAAAAAAAAACTTTATATGGAACCGTAAACGACCCCGAATAGCTGTAGCAATTTTGAGAAAGAAGAACATAGCAGGAGGGATCACAATACCTGGTATCAAACAGTATTACAAAGCTACTGTGATCAAAACAGCCCGGAATTGGCATAAAAACAGGCTCATAGACGAATGGAAGAGAACGGAGAGCCCAGAAATAAACCCAAGTCTTTATGGGCCATTAATATTTGACAAAGGGGGAAGAAACATAAAATGGAATAAAAACAGCCTCTTCAACAACTGGTGTTGGGAGAGCTGGACAGCTACATGCAAAGAAATGAAACTTGATCACAAACTTACACCATATGCAAAAATAAATTCTAGGTGGATAAGAGACTTAAATATAAGTCATGATGCCATAAAAGTCCTAGAGGAAAACATCGGCGGGAAAGTCTCAGACAGTCCACACAGAAACATGTTCACTGATATGTCCCCTAGAGCAAAGGACATAAAGGAAAGAACAAACAAATGGGACCTCAGCAAATTAAAAAGCTTCTGTATGGCTAAAGAAAACAGTATTAAAATGAAAAGAGAACCAACTATATGGGAAAACATATTTTCCAATGAAATCTCGGACAAGGGTTTGATCTCCAAAGTATATAAAGAACTCACACAACTCCACTCCAGGAAGACAAAAAACCCAATTAGAAAATGGGCAAAAGACTTTAACAGACACTTGTCCAAGGAGTACATAGAGAGGGCCCAGAAATATATGAAAAGATGCTCAGCATCAATAGCCATTAGAGAGATGTAAATTAAAACCACCATGAGATTCCACCTCACAACAGTCAGAATGGCCATCATAAGCAAAGCAACACATGAGTGTTGGCAAGGATGTGGAGAAAAGGGAACCCTAGTACATTGTAGGTGGGAATGGAGACTGCTGAAGCCACTGTGGAAAACAGTATGGGATTCCCTCAGAAAACTAAAAATGGAACTGCCTTTTGACCCAGCAATTCCACTGCTGGGATTATACCCTAAGAGCCCTGAAACACCAATCCTAAAGAACCTATGCACCCCAATGTTCATTGCAGCACAATTTACAATAGCCAAGTGCTGGAAGCAACCTAAGTGCTCATTAGCAAATGAGTTGGCCAATAAACTATGGTACATTTACACAATGGAATTCTACACAGCAGAGAGAAAGAAAGAGCTCATACCCTTTTCAACAGCATGGATGGAACTGGAGAGCATTATGCTAAGCTAAATAAGCCAGGTGGTGAGGGACAAATACCATATGATCTCACCTTTAACAGGAACATAATCAATAAAAGAAAAAAAGCAAGTAAAATATAACCAGGGACATTGAAATTAAGAACAATCTAACAATATCCAGAGATGGGAGGGACTGTGGGGAGAAGGGTTTTCAGGAACTACTATAAAGGACACAAAGACAAAATCAAGGAGGAAGATGGAAGCAAGGGAGGGAGGGAGGTTTGGATGGGTGGGGTGGCAGGGAGAGGAGACAATGCAGACAACTGTAATTGAACAATAATAAAGTAATTAAAAAAATAAACTCAAACACCTATGGCCAACTGATTTTCAGTAAAAAGAAACAACTATGGAACATTTACACTACATAATATTGCTAGGCAGTAATAAAAGAAGTTAATTTTACCAATTGTGTCAGCATGGGTAGACTTTCAGAACATTATGCTAAGTGAAATGAGCCAGTCAATGAAAGACAAATACCATATTCTTTCACACATATGTGGAATCGAATCAACAAACTGAAGTAACAAGGAAAATGGCAACAGACTCATAGACGGAGAGGATGATGACAGCTAATGTGGAAGAGGAATTGATGAGTGCAGGATTGAGTAAAAAGGAAAAAGGACTTGTGGACATGGACAACGGTATGGTGATTGCTGGGAGGTGGTGTGAGGAGGGCAAAAGGACTAAATGGTAATGGGAAAATAGAATTAAAAAGAAAAAATATAGATATTGCATGATTTCTATTTTTAAATATGTTAAGGTATGTTTTATGGTCCCAAATGTGGTCTATCTTGGAATGTTCTATGTGTGCTTGAGAAGAATATTTATTTTGTTGTTATAGAATTAATAGTCTATACATATCAGTTAAGCTCAACTATGTCCTTACTGTTTTTCTCCCTGATGTGTTTGTCCATTTCTTTTTTTTTTTTGATCATATAAATTTTTTATTAATTTTTTTTGTTTAATTACAGTTATTTGCAGCCTCTCCCCTCTCCCCTCCCTTCCCCTCCCGTCCCACCCCCCCAACCTCCCTCCTCCCCCTTAGTTCTGTCCATGTAATGGCCATCATCAACAAAGCAACAGATAACTGTTGGAGGGGATGTGGAGAAAAGGGAACCCTACTGCACTGTTGGTGGGAATGCAGACTGGTGCAGCCACTGTGGAAAACAGTATGGAACTTCCTCAGAAAAATGTCCATTTCTTATAGAGGAATGTTGTAGTCTCCAATAGTAATGTTCTGTTCATCTATTTCTCTTTACAGCTTTATCAGTTTTTGCCTCATGCATTTTTTTTTTAACTTTACATATTTATTTTTAGACAGAGGAAAGTGAGGGAGGAATAGAGGGAGAGGAACCTGGATATGGGAGAGAAACTGTAACAGGGTGCAGCCAGGGGGGAGGGGCCCAAATGAGGATTTGTAATGGGGTCCAGAACTCAAGGTGTCCAGGAAATATTAGAAATATATGTAAGATGTCCTCACCCCCACAAGTCTGAACTGGCGGGGATGGGACTCCTGGAGCATGGCCATTCAGAGCTGTTTTGTATTATAGCAGCTTTGCAGATAAGCTCTGGCATGGTCATTTAGCATGTCTATAGCCTTTAACTGGTTTCATAGGTATGTTAAATAGCTGCAAAGCTGCTTTGAGCCAGGAGGATGGAAGTTACTTCCACCTAAGATGTGACTGAGAGGCAACTCCCCCTGGACACAGGGCCTGCGTGAGAGCTTGGAGATGATTGGCTCTGTGCTATGAGTCCACACCTGCCCACAGTTAACATGGCAGCGCAATACAGCTAAAAAATGTATGAAATGCTGGCAGGTGTAGCTGATTGAAGGAGGAACCGGAAATGGGGCTGCAGATGAAGACTGGCATGGGTATTTAAACCTAGGCACGGCAGCCATCTCTCTCTCTCTCTCTCGCTCTCTGGACCACGAAGGGTAGGAGTGGGGACCCCTAGGCCTGAGAGACAGGCTCTCTGGAACACACGGCTTTTGGCAAGAGGGGAGAACCCCACAGCTTTGGGTGGCTCCTTTTGCCACACGGCCCAGGAAGCAGGAGAGACTTTGCCTGGAAGAAAAGGGGTGAAAGGACTCTTGCTGGTGGGCCATGAGAAGGTGCCATATGGTTTTGGATTAACTGGAGATTGCAGTGGCAACACAGCGGAAGGTGTCGGAACTGAGGGACTGCCTGAATCACGGACTTCTACTTCTTTCCCTGAGATACGGTACCCTGGACTGGGCAAAGGGGAGAAGGAAAGACCGTGTGTGTTTGTGGGTATTTTAGAGAATAGGTATTCCAAAGAACTCTAGTATCTTAAAGGGGACCTTAAGTCATTACTGCAAGCCTGTATAAATTGTAAATAAATAATTCCTTTCCCTTTCACTAGTCTCTGGCATTGAGAGACGTCTTTCCATTGGCAGTGGGCATAACGAACCTGGTGTGGGGTTGGCATATCTCTGGGCGTCCCCCGCCTTGCTCTGTAACAAAACCTCAATTGGCTGCCTTTTGCATAGGCTCCGACTGGGAACTGTTCCAACAACCCAGGCATGTGCCTTCACCGTGCATTGAACAGGCAACCTTTTTCTTTGCAGGATGACAACCAACTGAGGTACACAGATAGTCATGGTTGCATCACATGTTTTGATGCTCTTTTGTTATGCACAAACACATTGAGGATTGTTATATCTTCTTGTAGAATTGGCTTAACATGATGTAATTCTCTCTTTATCCTTTGTAAATTCTCTTGCTCTGAAGTCAGAAATGTCTTAAATTAATATAGTTGCTTTCACATTCTTTTGATTAGTCTTATCTCCAACAATTATTATTTGTATCTTTTCCCATCCCTTTACTTTTAATCTGTATGTGTCTACATTTAACATGGGTTTCTTGTAGACAACATATAGTTGGGTACTTTTTTTTTTAAGAACAAAACAAAATGTTACTGAATGATAATAAGGGAGATATAAATTAATGGAAAGGTATTTACAAGTTTATTCTTTACAGGAAACGATATAGACATGTCAATTCTCCCCAAATTGTACCCAGGACAGTAAAAACTATCCTCATACTGCCAATGTGTTCATCTCCCAGTAATAAAAATTTAGAATAGTAGGTGAGAGAATTTAATTTAAATGTAAATGATTAATTTTAAAATATTCTTAGTGAAAGATTTTTAAGTATATTTTATTGATCATGCTATTACAGTTGTCACATTTTTTCTCCCCTTTATTCGTCTCTACCCTGCACCCACCCTCCTACCAGCAACTCCCCTACTTAGTTCATGTCCATGGGTCATAAATATAAGTTCTTTGGTTTCTCGATTTTCCATACTATTCTTAACCGCCCCCTGTTTATTTTGTGCCTACCATTTATGCTTCTTATTCCCTATATGTTTCCCCTATTCTCCCCCTCAACCCTCTCCACTTATAACCCTCCATGTGATCCCCATTTCTGTGAATCTGTTCCTGTTCTAATTGTTTGCTTAGTTTTTGTTTTTAGGTTCAAATGTTGATAGTTGTAAGTTTGTTGTCATGTTACTGTTCATAGTTTTTTATCTTCTTTTTCTTTTTTCAAGTCCCTTTAACACTTCATATAATAAGAACTTGGTGATGATGAACTCCTTTAACTTGACCTTATCTGGGAGGCAGTTTATCTGCCTTTCCATTCTAAATGATAGCTTTGCTGGATAGAGTCATCTTGTATGTAGGTCCTTGCCTTTCATGACTTCGAATACTTCTTCCAAGACTCTTTTTGCCTGCAAGGTTTCTTTTGAGAAATCAGCTGATAGTCTTATGGGCATTCATCTGTAGGTAACTGTCTCATTTTCTCTTGCTGCTTTTAAGATTTTCTCCTTATCTTTAATCTTGGGTAATGTAATTATACTGTGTCTTGGTGTGTGCTTCCTGGGGTACAACTTCTTTGGGACTCCCTTAGCTTCCTAGGCTTTCTGGAAGTCTATTTGCTTTGCCCGACGGGGGAAGTTTCCTTCATTATTTTTTCTTTATTTTAGACAATAGTTCTTTATGTTGCATAAACTTTGTTTAAATAATTCATAGCTACATAATCAAGATCCCACACACAAACTATAAAATATTTCATCTTTGCATTCCAAAGGGACTCAAAATATTTAAAGTCCCATATTCAGAGATCTTTCTCTTTTTTCCTTATAAGTCCTTTCATATTCTTTACATCACAAAACAAATTTCAGGTTTAAAAGTCAACAAAGAAACAATAGAACATAGACTTTAAACAATAAGAAATAAACAACCTAAGATTGAGAACAACTCTTCCCCTTCTTTTTTTTTTCCTGATGCAGGATGGAAATGGCTTTTTGCAAAGCAGAACTAACATTAAATTATGATGTTAGTGGGTTTTATTAGATGTTTTGAAATTCAGTGAAACAATATGAAATATGAAAGAGACATTATGGAAAACATATAACTATTGTGTTGACTATTCAAGGTATCAAAAGCATCTAGATATGCAGGCACAGGCAGCCTCGGTGTCTTCTGAAGCTTCAGGTGAAAGGGAGCATCTCTGACATGTAAAGAGTTCTTAGAATTTTGACAGTAGAGGCCTCCCCAGAGTACACCAGGCTACAAAAAATGAAAGTATGTCCTTCATTATTTTTTCAAATAAGTTTTCTTTTTTACATATTTATTGTTGTTCAAGTACATTTTTCTGCCTTTCCCCCCCACCCCTCCCCTCCACTCCAGACCTCTCCACCTCCCTCCCTTGTTTCCACCACCCCTTGTTATTATCCATGTGTCCTTTATAATCGTTCCTGCAAACCCTTCACCCTTTCCCCCTATAATCCCCTCGCTTCTCCCCTATGGTCACTGTCAGCCTGTTCTCAATTTCAGTGTCTTTGGTTATATATTGCTTGCTTGTTTGTTTTGTTGATTAGGTTCCAGTAAAAGGTGAGATCATATCATATTTGTCCCTCACCACCTGGTTTATTTCACTTAGCACAATGCTCTCCAGTTCCATCCATGCTGTTGCAAAGTGTATAAGCTCCTTCTTTCTCTCCACTGCGTAGAATTCCAGTGTGTAAATGTACCATAGCTTCTTGATCCATTCATTTGCTGATGAGCACTTAGGTTGCTTCCAGCACTTGGCTATTGTAAATTGTGCTGCTACGAACATTGGGGTGCATAGGTTCTTTTGGATTGGTGTTTCAGGGCTCTTGGGGTATAATCCAAGCAGTGGAATTGCTGGGTCAAGATGGAGTTGCTGCGGATTTCGTCCTGCAAAACCTGTGGTGACCGTGACCAAACACGTGAATAAATCTCACACAGAGACACGCTTGGAAGAGGAGATCCGGGGCCACGCGGCTTCCCCCTCATCATCTGGGAGAGAACCCCGAGCCTTGGGTCCAGGGGTTTTTATTGAGGCTTTGGGGCACAGAGTATCAGGTTGTAAATTCAGGTCTGGTGGCAGACAGGACTAGGCCAGTACATTAAACAGGAGACAAGTAAATTGAGGGCAAGCTAACTAGGGCTGTTTACTTTAGGACCATAAACATTGTAGCAGGGAAGATTCTCAGGCCTCCATTAACATAAGCCCCTTGGATTCCAGGGGGAGAGACCCAGCAAGGCAATACATTTTTAAGAAACTTGTTAGCCAAATTCCCTTCAGAGAATTCCTTTCCACGGACATGAATCACGCTGGCCAACTCAGGAGAAATTTTTCCACGCAGAGCTTTGCTCACACGCGTGAATCCCGGAGCTACGCTTATTCATGCGTGTGAAAAGAATCTCTACAGGGAGTCCCAGTTTTAGTTTTCTGAAGAAATTCCACACTGCTTTCCATAGTGGCTGCAGCAGTCCCCAATCCCACTAACAGTGCACTAGGGTTCCCATTTCTCCACAACCTCTCCAACACTTGTTTGTTGCTTTGTTCATGATGGCAATTCTAACTGTTGTGAGGTGGTATCTCATTGTGATTTTAATTTGCATATTTCTGATAGCAAGCGATACTGAGGATCTTTTCATATGTGTCTGGACCCTTTGTATGTCCTCTTTGGAAAAGTGTCTTTTCAAGTCCTTTGCTCATTTTTTAATTGTGTTGCTTTTCTTCTTCTTAGAGTGGAATCATGTGAGTTCTTTATGTATTTTTCAGATCAAACCCTTGTCTGAGGTATAATTGGGAAATATGTTGTCCCATATGGTTGGCTCTCTTTTCATTTTAATGCTGTTTTCTTTAGCCATGCAGAAGCTTTTAATTTTGATGAGATCAAATTTGTTTATTCTTTCCTTTACATCTCTTTCTCTGGGGGACATATCAGTGAAAATATTGCTGTCTGGAATATCTGAGGTTTTCCTGTCTGTGTTCTCCTCTAGGACTTTAATGGTGTCACAACTTACATTTAAGTCTTTTATCCAGCTTGAATTTACTATTGAGTATGGGGTAAGTTGGTGCTTGAGTTTCATGCGTGGTTTTTTTTTGTTTGTTTGTTTGTTTTTTGCATGTAGCTGTCCAGCTCTCCCAACACCATTTGTTGAAAAGGCTATGTTTACTCCATTTTATGCTGCTGCCCACTTTGTCAAATATTAATTAAACATAGAGACTTGGGTTTATTTCTGGGTTTTCTGTTCTGTTCCATGGGCGTATGTGTGTGTTCTTATGCCAGTACCAGGCTATTTTGATCACAGTGGCCTTGTAATACATTTTCATATCAATTATTGTGATCTGTCTTACTTTAATCGTCTTCCTCAAAACTGCTGCAGCTATTCAGGGTCATTTATGGTTTCATATAAAGTTTTGAAGTGTTTGTTCTATATCTGTGAAATATGTAATTGGTACTCTAATAGGTATTGCATTTAATCTAAATTGCTTTGGGTAATATGGACATTCTGATGATGTTGATTCTTCCGATCCATGAGCATGGTATATGTTTCCATTTGTTTGTCTCTTCCTTAATTTCTTTCTCCAGTGTTGTGTAGTTTTCTGAGTACAGGTATTTTACCTCCTTGGTTAGATTTACTCCCAGGGACATTATTTTTCTTGTTGTTGTATGAAATGGGATTTTTTTCTGATTTCTGTTTCTGATAGTTCATTGTTGGTATACGAAAATGCCTTTGATTTCTCAATATTGACTTTGTATGCTGCTGTTTTTCCAAATTCATTTATTAGCTTGCGCAGTTTTTTGGTGGAGTCTATAGAATTTTCTATGTACGCTACCATGTCATCTGCAAACAATGACAGTTTTGTTTCCTCCTTTCTAATTTGGATGCTTTTTATTTCCTTCCCTTGTCTGATTGCTGTGGCTAGGACTTCCAATACTATGTTGAATAGAAGTGGTAAAAGTGAACATCTTTGTCTTGTTCCTGATCTTAGTGGGAAATATTTTTGTTTTTGCCCATCGAGGATGATGTTGGCTGTAAGTCTCTCATATATAGCCCTTATTATGTTAAGGAGTGTTTCTTTTATTCCCACTTTTCTGAGTGTTTTTATCATAAATGGATGCCGTATCTCATTAAATGCTTTTCCCACATCTATTGATACTATCACGTGAGTTTTGTCTTTGCTTTTGTTTATGTGATGTATTATGTTTATTGATTTAGTAATTTTGAAACATTCTTGCATTCCTGAGATAAATCCCACTTGGTCATGGTGTATGATATTTTTAATGTATTGCTGGATGTGGCATGCCAATATTTTATTTAGAATTTTAGCATCTATGTTCATCAACAATATTGACCTGAAGTTTTCTTTCTTTGTTGTGTCTTTATTTGGTTTTGGTTTTAGGATGATGGTGACTTCATAAAAAGAGTTTGGGAGTCTTCCGTCTTCTTAGATTTTTTGGTATAGTCTGTGAAGAATAGGGATTAGCTTTTCCTTAAATGCTTTGTAGAATTCTCCTGTGAAACTATCAGGTTGAGGGCCTTTGAGTGTCAGAAGTATTTTGATTACTGTTTCAGTTTTTTTAGCTGTTATTGTTCAGTTGTTTGTTCTGAGTAATTTCTCCACTGCTTAGTTGTATTTCCAGATCAGTCCTGGGTGGAGATTAGTCTGGGTTCCACTGCTTACTTAACCTTTTTCCGTTGTTATCTGTTGGTGGTTCCTTTTTTGGTATGTTTCCTCTTCCAGCAGTTATACTGGTGTTCACAGCTCCCATCTACTCTTTTGTGTCATCAGCTGGAGGGGGAAGGCAAAATGATTTAAGACAGTGGGAGTGTATTCTATTGTATTTAAAGTAGCAACCTGTAGAGAAGAGATAGGAGATCCTTCCGATATATATAGTGTTAACAATGATATTTCACCCAACTGGCCACTTTTTAGAAAGGGTAGAAAATTATAAGACTCTTATTAGGGGAGGAGAAGGATTGTGAATTGGATCTAGAAAGCAGTGAGGTTGTGGAGGTCAGATTAAGATGTAAAGTGAGAGTAAAAGATAGAAAATAGGTGTAGTGTGCAAGAGAATAGAGTTAACCAGCACAGTAATAAAGTTCAGGAAACAGTGAAGTGAGCTAAGATCCAGCAGGGGTGCTGTGTAGTTTTTACAATTTTATGGAACAGCAATTATTTACAATAGTAATGGAGCAACAATCATATGACAGAGTCTGTGTGATCTGAATAACAAGAATAGAAAGTACAGGACCTATAGTAATGTGTTATTGGAACACAAGTAAAGTGAAAGATGGAAAATTAAAAATAGACTATGAAAGAGAGAACAAGGGAAACCAGTCAAACGATGCAACTTAACAAACCCAGTAAAGAAGACTAAACCGAAATACAAAAATACTAATAAAATAAAAGTATAAGAATAATGAAAAATAATAATAATAGAAATATACAATAACTTGTGAGTCCTTTGGGGTAACGAAGTGAAATTTTCTCACTGTTTCAGTTGTTGGGATGGCCCCTCTTTGGTCTAACTGTAGTCTTTTCACGGCTCCATGTTTTATTGTCTCACTTGTGGACATTAAAAAAAAGGAAGGAAATGCCCTAGCTGGTATTGCTCAGTAGATTGAGCACAGGCTGCGAACCAAAGGATCACCGGTTCAATTCCCAGTCAGGACATATGCCTGGATTGCAGACCAGGTCCCTAGTGGGGACCACATGAGAGGCAACCACAAATTAATGTTTCTCTCTCTCTCTTTCTCCCTCTCTTCCCTTCTGTCTAAAAATAAATACATAAAATCTTATAAAAATAAAAAAAACCCTACTGCTGGCTTTAAACTGGCCAAGCCAGTTCTGCTGGTTGTCCTGGCTACAGCAGACTGAGGAAGTATTGGTTTCACTTTTCTCCCTTCCTGAGCCACACCCTTTGCAGTTGCCCAGCCTCCAGCCCAGTTCCTGAGTTCGGTGCAGGGCCCCCAGTGCCCTTCTGCACCCAGCCTACACCTTCAGTCCACCATATGTGCTGTCTTTGAGATGCTCCTTGAGATGCAGTTAGGGGAAACTCACCTACAATCTTCTCAGTGTTTGCTGTCCTAGATGCTAGGGACTTTCAGTGCCCCTTCAGGGTAGTTCAGCCCCCTCACTGAGATAAGTCTTTCTGGAGATTGCTGACTCCTTGAGCCTTGTAACTCTCCTCTGTGGAGGTGTCCTGCCTCCCTCCAGGTGAGCCAGTCAGCCCTGCAGGGCCCTGGGTGTAGGGACAAGGTGGGGGTTACCTCTGGGTGGTGTGGTGAGGTGCGTGCTGTTCCCAGCGCTGAGGGCATGAGCACTCGGCTTCCGCTGCTGGGGCAGAACAGGTAGCCACCGGGCCATGGATTCAGGTGTACACCATTCCCAGGGGCCTTTGGGTGTAAGCTTGCAGCTGGGCAGGTGTAGGGGCACACAAGGCGGGGGGTGGCTGCTGCTGCGGAGAATGCCCCGAACAGCCAGTGAGTGCCCCTTTTTTCTCTTTTTATGTTTGAAAAATTCCTCCTATTCAAGCTGGCTGTTCTAAAGAAGCACCTGGCCTCTCACACAGCCCCACTCTCTAACTAGACCAGGGACTGACCAGATCAGACTCCATCATTGCCCAACTCTTCCCAGACAACATCCACAGTCTCAGGGGATGCACACCACCCCTGTGTGTTTGCCACTTCATCCTTATTCCTCCCCTGTGACTTCAAGCATCCAGGTCCATCCTGGTGTTGCTCAAACCTTGTTTCGCAGGGGAGGGTGCCATTGACCTGGCGTTCTCCCTAGAATCCTGCAGCAGACCTGGGGAGTGCTGGGCCTGAGGATGTAGCCACCCTGTTCCCTGTGCCAGTCCCAGGGACCTTATTGCCCTGAATAACTCTCCTTACCATCTGATTTTTCAACGTTCTCTACAAGTTTTGGTCTCCAATCTTCGTATATGCTGGGATACCATTGGCTGTTCACTCTGTTCCTCAGAAGACTGGCTAGGTGTTTCACCCATGTGCAGGGGGAAGTGGATTCTGCTCCCACCTATCTCACAGCCATCTTATCCACCTCAAATGATTTCAATTTCTTGTTCTTCCTCTTATCTTTCTGGCACCCCTATTATGTGGACATTGGGATGTTTGGAGTTGTCCTGGAGGTTCCTAAGCCTCTCCACAATTTTTGGAATTCTTGTTTCTTCATTTTGTTCTGCTTGAAAATTTATTGCTTCCTTCTCCAAATTGTTGATTTGAGTCTTGGTTTCCTTCCTTTCACTCTTGATTCTTTGTATATTTTTGTTTATTTAACTTTGCATGACTGTGTTGCAGCCTCTCAGGGACAGACAGGTCCACTCTAGCTTCAGGGAGATGGAAGAAAATGTGTGGAAGTGTGGGGATGCTTGACATTCCTTTATTCACAGGTAGGTGAGCCATGTATGCTGCAAGCTGTATGTCGAGTGATAAGCCCCTACTGTCTTAAGTACTAGAGGTAAACAAATCTGGCAAAAAGTTAGAAAATTATATAACATAGCATAATTATGTGCATATGAGCTCACTTCATGTTATGGAAAAAGCTTATCAGGAGGGGGGGAAGAAGGCACTGAGATAGCGGGGAGCTGAATCCACTTCCTCCTGCCCACTGATGAAACAACTAGCTGATTTTCTGAGGAACAGAGTGAACACCCAATGGTATTCCAGCATATATGAAGATTGGTGACCAAGATTATAGGGGAAATTGGATGATCAGATAGTGAGATATTAAAACCTGGAGCTGTGAAAAGAACAGAGCCAGAACCAGAGAGGGGTAAGCCCAAAAAACAGAGACAGTGAGACAAATTTAACTTTGCTACTCCAGAGAACTTGCAAGGTGGGAGCAGTGAACACCAGTACACTTGCTGGGAGAGGAAATACACCAACAAAGGAAAAATAAACAGAAAAAAAATGGAAGAAGGTAAAGGAGGAAGTGGAACCCACACTAAACTCAATCCAGGACCGAATGGATAATACACCAACTGGTGGAGAAATTTCGCACAACAAACAACTGAATAAGAGTGAGAAAGAAGTCTCAAAATCTTGTTCACACAGAAGAATCAGCTTCAACACAACCTGTCCACACCTGCATAACGGAATACAAGGCGTGGTGGATGGGGTGACCCTCAGTTAACTATCTGGAGGAAAAGACCCACCAAAGAAAGACACAATAACAACCAAAACCCAAAGACGTACAGAGAGCCACCATAAATGACAGTCCATGACCAGAGAGCTAAGGAGATTAAGGAGACTACAAAACTGAATCTCGCAGGTATTCTACCATAGAAGCTCATACCATAAAACCAGGGAATCAGAACAGATCAATTTAAGAAACAAAGGCTAGAAAGAAGAGTCTCACAAACAAAGGGAAGACAAAGAAATAATCCCCAAATGAATGGAAAGGAGGGAGCCCCAGAAAGAATGGTAAAAGAAACAGAGGCAAGCAGCTATCAGATATTGAGTTCAAAGCATTGGTTATCAGGAAGCTCAAGAAGCTTGATGAGCTTGCAGAAAATTACGAGAAACTACAGAGAAACTACAATGAATTCACTGCAAACTATGTCAACATGAAAAAGGAAATAGAAACTATCCACACAGGCCAAGAGGAAATGAAGAATAAAATATCTGAACTGAAGAACACAATAGAAGGAATCAAAAGCAGGCTCGATGAAGCAGAAGTTCTGATCAGTCAGCAGGAGGACAGGGTAGAAAAAAAAAAACACCCAAAAAGAGCAAGAACAGGAAAAGAGACTCAGAAAGAATGAAGTGGTATTAAGGGAAATGCAGGACAACATGAAAGGTAATAATATCCGTATAATAGGGATACCAAAAGGAGAAGAAGAAGAGCAAATAATAGAAAATCTGTTTGAAAAAGTAATGTGGAAAACTTCCCTAATCTGAAGAGAGAAGAAGCCACACAAATTCAAGAAATACAGAGAGTCCCAATCAAAAGGAACCCAAAGAGGCCCACTTCAAAACACATCATAATTAAAATGGCAAAATTCCAAGATAAAGAGAGAATCTTAAAGGCAGCGAGGCAGAAACAGTAAATAACCTACAAGGGAGCCCCAATAAGGCTAGCAGCTGACGTCTCAATGGAAATGCTCCAAGCCAAAAGAGAATGGCAAGAAATATTCCAAGTAATGAGAACCAACGGCCTGAAACCAAGGCTACTGGACCCAGCAAGGCTCTCAATCAAGATAGATGGCCAAATAAGGAGTTTCCCAGACAAAAGAGGTGTAAAAGAATACACCTCCAACAAACCAGCTCTGCAAGAGATGCTAAAGGGACTGCTTTAAGTAATGGAAGGAAAAGGAGAGAGAGAGAACACAGGTACAAAAAAAAAAGGCAATGAATAAGTACCTATCAATAATAACCTTAAACATAAATGGATTAAATGCTCCAATCAAAAGAAATAGAATAGCTGAATGGATAAGAAAGCATAACCCAAACATGCGCTGCCTAAAAGAGACCCATCTCAGGACAAAAGACTTACACAGACTGAAAGTGAAGAGCTGAAAACAAGTTTTCCAAGCAAACATACAAGAAAAAAGAGCCAGAGTAGCAATATTAATATAAGACAAACTAGACTTCAAGAAAAGGTCCATAAAGAGTTACCCAGAAGGACACTTCATAATACTCAAGGGAAGAATCCACCAAGAAGGCATAAACATTGTAAATATACGGGCACCGAACATAGGAGCACCTAAATACATAAAGAAAATCTTGGAAGACTTCAAGAAAGGTATTGATAGCAATGCAATTACAGTAGGGGACTTCAACACCCCACTGTCAAATACAGACAGATCTTCCAAACAAAATATCAACAAAGATATTGTGGCATTGAACAATGCCCTAGAAGAAATGGACTTAACTGATACATATAGAGCCTTTCAACCCAAAGAAGCTAGAACACATTGTATTCAAATAGACATGGAACATTTTCAAAGATAGACCATATGATAGGACAGAAAACAAGCCTAAAAAATTCAAGAAAATTGAAATCATATAAAATATTTCCTCTAACCACAAGGGACTGAAATTAGAAACTGACCCAAAGGAAAAAAACCTCAAAACACTCAAAATCATGGAGATTGAATAGCATGCTATTAAACAATGAATGGGTGAAGGATGAGATTAGAGAAGAAATCAAAAAGTTCCTCGAAACAAATGAAAATTAAATTACAACAACCCAAAACTTATAGGACACAGTGAAGGCAGTCCTGAGAGGGAAGTTCATAGCAATACAGGCCTACCTAAAAAAATAGAAACATTTCAAACAAACAACTTAACCCTACGCCTACAAGAACTTGAGGAACAACAACAGAGACAACCCACAGAAAGTAGAAGGAAGGAAATAACCAAGATCAGAGCAGAGTCAAATGACATAGAGACTTAAAGCACAATTCTAAGGATCAATGAATCCAAAAGCTGGTCCTTTGAAAAGATAAACAAAATTGACAAGTTTTTAAGTAGGCTCTTAAAGAAAAAAAGAGAGAGGACCCAAACAAACTCAATCAGAAATGAAACAGGACCTATTGCAACAGACAACACAGAAATACAAAGGATTGTAAGATGCTACTATGTAGAACTGTATGCCAAGAAATATGAAAACCCAGGTGAAATGGACAAATTTTTAGGAAAATATGTTCTTCCAAAACTCAATAAAAACGAAGCAGAAAGCCTGAACCGATTAATAACAGCAGATGAAATTGAAGCAGTTATCAAAAACTCCCAACACACAAAAGCCCTGGACTGGATGGTTTCACAGGAGAATTCTACAAAGCATTTAAGGAAGAACTAACCCCTATCTATCACAGCCTATTTCAAAAAATCCAAAATGATGGAAGACTCCCATACTCTTTTTATGAAGGCAACATCATCCTAATCCCCAAACCAGAAAAAGACACAACAAAGAAAGAAAACTTCAGGCCAATATCACTGATGAACATAGACGCTAAAATCCTCAACAAAATATTGTCAAACCACATTCAGCAATACGTTAAAATGATCATACACCATGACCAAGTGGAATTCATTCCAGGGATGTAAGGATGGCACAATATTCGAAAAACAATAAACGTAATACATCACATAAACAAAAGCAAAGACAAAAATCACATGATCATATCAATAGATGCAGAAAAAGCATTCGATATGGTACAGCATCCATTTATGATAAAAACGCTTAGCAAAGTGGGAATAGAGGGAGCATTCCTGAACATAATAAAGGCCATATATGAGAAACCTACAGCAAACATTATACTCAATGGGCAAAAACTAATATCTTTCCCACTAAGATCATGAACAAGACAAGGTTTTGCACTGTCACCAGTTGTATTCAACATAGTACTGGAAGCTTTAGCCACAGCAATCAGACAAGAAGAGGAAATAAAAGGCATCCAAATTGGAAAGGAGGAAACGAAACTTCATTGTTTGCAAATAACATGATAGTGTACATAGAAAATCCTATATACTCTGCCAAAAAACTACTCGACCTAATAATTGAATTTGGAACTCAGCGGGATACAAAGTCAATATCCAGAAATCAAAGGCAGTTTTTTATACCAGCAATGAAACAGAAGCAGAAATCAGGAAAAAAATCCCATTTGATATAGCAAAAAGAAAAATAAAATACCTAGGAATAAACCTAACCAAGGAGGTAAAAGACCTGTACTCAGAGAACAACATAACACCAAAGAAAGAAATCATGGAAGAAACAAACAAATGGAAACGTGTACCATGCTCGTGGATCAGAAGAATCAACATCATCAAAATGTCCATACTACTCAAAGAAATTTATAGATTCAATGCAATCCTTATCAATGTATCAATGGCATATTTCAGAGATATAGAAAAAAACACTTCAAAAATTTGTATGGAACCATAAATAATCCCAAATATCAGCTGCAATTTTGAGAAAGAAGGGCAAAGCAGGAGGGATCACAGTTCCTGATATCAAACTACATTACAAGGCCACTGTAATCAAAACAGCTTGGTACTGGCATAAAAGCAGACAGATAGACTAGTGAAACAGAATAGAGAGCCCAGAAATAAATCCAAGTCTCTATGGGCAATTAATCTTCGACAAAGGAGGCAGGAGCATAAAATGGAATAAAAATAGACTCTTGAACAAATGGTGTTGGGAAATCTGGACGGCTACATGCAAAAAAAAAATGAAACTCGAGCACCAACTTACACCATACACAAAAATAAATTCAAGGTGGATAAAAGAGTTAAATATAAGTCGTGACACCATAAAAGTCCTAGAGGAAAACATCGGTAGGAAAATATCAGACATCCCACCCAGCAACATCTTCAATGATATGTCCCCTAGAGCTAGGGACATAAAGGAAAGAATAAACAAATGGGACCTCATCAAATTAAAAAGCTTCTGCATGGCTAAAGAAAACAGTATTAAAATAAAAAGAGAACCAACAGTATGGGAAAACATATTTGTCAATGATACCTCAGACAAGGGTTTGATCTCCAAAATATGTAAAGAACTAATATGACTCCACTCCAGGAAGACAAAAAAACCCAATTAAAAAAGGGCAAAAGACATGAACAGACACTTCTCGAAAGAAGACATACAGAGGGCCCAGAGATATATGAAAAGATGCTCAACGTCATTAGCCATCAGAGAGATGCAAATTAAAACCACAGTGAGGTACCACCTCACACCAGTGGCCATCATCAACAACAGATAACTGTTGGAGGGGATGTGGAATAAAGGGAACCCTACTGCACTGTTGGTGGAAATGTAGACTGGTGCACGCACTGTGGAAAACGGTATGGGATTCCTCAGAAAAATAAAAATGGAACTGCCTTTCGAACCAGCAATTCCACTGCTGGGATTTTACCCTAAGAGCCCTGAAACACCAATCCAAAGGAGCCTATGCACTTCACTGTTCATAGCAGCACAATTCACAATAGCCAAGTGCTGGAAACAACCTAAGTGCCCATCTACAAATGAGTGGATCAAGAAACTATGGTACATTTACAAAATGGAATTTTACACAGCAGAGAGAAAGAAGGAGCTTATACTCTTTGCAACAGTATGGATGGAACTGGAGAGCATTATGCTAAGCAAAATAAGCCAGGTGGTGAGGGACAAATACCATATGATCTCACCTTTAACTGGAACATAATCAACAAAAGGAAAAAGCAAGAAAAACATAATCAGAGACATTGAAATTAAGAGCAGTCTAACAATAGCCAGAGGGGAGGGAGGAGGGGACAATGGGTAGAAGGGTTTTCAGGAACTGCTATGGAGGACACATGGACAGATCCAAGTGGGAGGATGGAAGCAGGGGAGGGAGGTGGGGTTAGAGGGTGTCGGGGGTGGGTAGGGGAGAGGATTCAGACAAGTGCAATTGAAAAACCATAAAGTAATTTTAAAAAAGAAAAGAAAAGAAAAATTTTATAGGACCTAGTTTCAAGGCTATGAGAACATTACATATAAGACCCCTTCAACACTATGGGAATACTGCTACCCTTAGCTACCCAGACACTGGGTGAGGAAGCCAGACTTCCTGCACTTACATTACAATCCACCGCTTCTTATTCCTCACCATAGAATGTACAGGAGGATGTCTTTTGCAAGGTTCCTTTGGCAAGGAGGGCCGAGGCCTGTACCCATATCCCACAATAGCAGTATAGGTTACAGCAAGAAGCCATTGCCATTCAGTGGTTAGGGATGCCCAACATTTCTGAAAAGGATTACCTGCCATGTGTTCAATGGCACTAGTCTCAGAGGCTAATGCCTGTAATGCTCGACTAACATTTTGGTGGACATCGGGAAGATATATGTAGCAGTCTGCCCCTACTAGGGCATGTGCCCCACCTTGGGATGCAGTAAGCATATCTAAAGCCATACAATTTTGCAAGGCTACTTTTCTTAATTGATACACTTCCTCATTTAACAGGTTTAAGGGATCTTGTGCTGCATTCAATGCATGAACAGTGTACAAAGCCAAAACAGTTTTCTCAGTCTCAGTGACTACAGAAGCAACTTGAGGAGAAAAAACAGCTAATAGGTAATGCCACTAGGGTGTTCGCTATATACAGTGTCATGTTTTAAATACTTCCTACTTTGTTGGCCATCTTACAAGGGTTTTCTGAAATAGAGCAGTTAAGTAGGGCCATCCCCAAGTATAAAGAGCAGTCCAATTTCCAGGCAGGTAAGGCCACCCATATGAGCCACATACCCAGAGAAAGTTCCTACTTGAGTCTACACTTCATTCTGTGCCTTCCAGAAATGCTCCGGAGTCTGAGTCTGACATAGACCTGTCAGAGTCCAGCCCACATGGACATGTCCTTTGGGGGAGTCTGTCACAGACCTGTCAGAGTCCAGCCCACCTGGACATGTCCTTTGGGGTTCCCAATGCAAAGGGGGGCTGATTCAGCCAGCCACAAGTCCTCAGCTGTGAGCCACCCTGAGCCATCTCATATGGAGTAGCCGCTTAATGGCCAGAGTCATTCATACTGCTGCTTCACCTCAGCATAAATAGTAATCCAGTACACTCAATTAGAGTGTACATGCTTTGAAAGCAGGGAATATGCCACATCTTTTGCTACCCACTGAATTAAGTACATCGGTTTTTATTAAAGATGCCCAATAGTATTGACAGTGGTGACTCCTTACACACGTAAAGGATGTCATTCATTTACTTCTAAGCAAACTTTTTTTTATCAATCTCTATCAATAAGTAGTTTAAAAGGTTTATTTCACATATTTTTCTTCTCAGTTTCTACATCTAGAGAGTTGAAGACTGCTTTATCTAAGTTAATGGTTTCTAGTAGAAATGTGATATTTGCAACTTCCTTTTTTGAACAGCTACATCAGAGACAAGTTATTTTACAAATCAAGTTAAAATGAAAAAATACCTTACTTTCCAGGTAATACAGCACAAGCTATACTTTTGGATGTTTTGCAAACTTCATTTCAAAATTACCTCACTCAGAAGTGCGATTTTCATGGTTGCTAGGTAGTTATGTATTTTTTTAAATGTGTAATACTGTCTTTTTTAGACATTTTGAATTAAGACATAAAGAGAGAGCTGTTTAAACAAAACAGTCATTAAATATAATCAATAATTAGTTATCAGGACCTTATTTAAGTTTCTTTTACAATGCTGATTTCCTGCGCAGTTTAATGTGGAGTAGCCATGATTTGAACTATTTCATAATAACTTCAGTGAAAATCTGTATAGACCCAATTATGATGCCATTATAATGAGAGATTAGAATAAGAAAATGTACAAGGATGCAAGTCCAAAAAGAATCCATTATGGTGTCAATTTGATGTCACAATAAATATGATGGGAAAACGATTACAGTGTATGTCTTTGGAAAACCTCATTGATGGACTTAATTATAAAGGGATGCCAGTATATGTTGGAGAGTTATACCAAGTTATGAAAACAAAAGTCAAATAATAGCCCATGTATCAATCCATGAACTACAGAAATTCCAAGGCCACAGCTTTACTAAGCATCAGTGAAGAGTAAAATGCCCAACAAAGAGCAGGATGCAAGCCACTTGGTAACAGTGCTGCCAAGCTTAATTAGTCATTAACGTGGCAGCTGAAAAATTCTTCATGGTGGCATATCTCTGTTCCAATAGACAACACAAGAAGGGTAATATCTTGTCCTCATCTGTTAAAGATCAAGAAATCATGTCAGCACAGTGTTCATGAGTTAGAAGCTTTGTATTACTGTTTTCCATATCCTTCTCCACCTGGTAGTTCCTTTTAACTATTGCCTAGGTATAGATTATTTACAAATTAATTTTCAACACCAATATTTTGTTTAAGTATCGTTGAAGTAAGTAGAGGTAAGAGGAACAAATAATACTGAAATTCATAATCTAGAGTTAAAATCTTAGATTTCAAAATGCCCACAAACTTCCTGAAACTGTATACACAATTTTATGCAGAAATGCATATAGATATTTGGGAGTGGTGATGGTAGAAACCCCTTTAACTTTTGTGAGATTATCAAGGGCTCACTACTCCAGAAATTTATAAAGCACTGGTGCATGGGAGGTTGTGTGTTTCAGGTGGCAAGCAATAACCCTACTGGAGATCTAAGGCAGTAAGTAATATTAGTAATTAAGTACAGAAATCTAAAAGGAAGAGAAATTATAATAAGAACAGTAAATGCTAAAGTAGGAGCAGATTGAAATGACAATATGCCATGATATACTATGTCAGGAATTTTATGAAATTATGGAGTATGAATTCCTTTAAAAGTAATCCTTGATTTGCCATAGGGATTCAAGATACAAACCCGGTCATTTTTGGACAAAGGGACCAGGCAAAGTATCAGAAAAGTAGAGTCTGGTCAGTGATGAGTCAGAGTCCAGGCAGGCAATAAATATCAAAAATTTATAAATTCACAAGCCAAAGTAATACAAGTCCATGCAGTCAGCAAGATAGTAGATCCATAGATGAATAGCAGAGTAAGGTAAATGATCAAATAGTCACACAAAGGAATTGAAGGAGAAAGAATTTGTCAAGTCAGTATGATAGCTGTGCAGCATTGACTGGAAACAATAACTACTATTGTTGAACACTGGCTAGGCAGTCTACATACATTATCTCTACCGTTTTAACAAATTCTGTCATCTTTTATATTCAATGTAGATAGAAGGAAATTGAGGCTTTTTTTTAGTTTGCTGGGGATGCCGTAATAAAGTACTGCATTGAAGGGCTTAAACAACATAATTTTTTTTCTCAGTTTTCAAGGTTGAGATGTCCACGATCAAAGTATTGGCTTGGACTCTCATCATGGCTTGCAGAAGATTCCTTCTCACTATGATTTCCCAGAACTTTTCACATATGTATGTGAATGTACACATACACCTCTTCCTCTTTTTATAAGGCCATTAGTTCCATCATTAGGGCCCCACCCACATGACCTAATATAACCAATTTTACTTCCACAAATAATCATTTGCAAATATTAGGGTTAGTGTTTGGGGGGAAAACATTCATTCCTAACAGATGCCCAAGTTCATATAGCTAATAAGGGAGTTTGGCATCCTGATATCCTCTACTTTCATTTAACCTCTTTATTTCTATCTTTATTTTTTTTTAAGGTAGACAAAATAATTTTAATGTGAGAAAATTATTTTTAAGAAATTATTATTTGGTGAGTTTGGGGAAGTATTTATTTTAAATAATTACTTTATTGTTGTTCAATTACAGTTATTTGCATCCTCTCCCTTCCCCTCCTCCCTCCCCCTGTAACCCCACCCCCTCCCCAGCCTCCCTGCTCCCCCTTTTTATTTCTATCTTTAAATATTATTTTTATTCTAACAATTTTTTTCTTTTTTAATGTTTGCTCTTTCATTGCTTGAATTCTCAGTTGTATTTGACATTATTGACTTAATCTATTATTTGTTTAGTCAGTATCCTTTGAACATATGCCTAATTTTAGGCTATATTTGTTAAAGTTACAAAAATGAATAACACACAGTTATTGATCAATAAGAGGTTGTAGGTTACTAGTGATGGAGGGTGCAGTCAGGGTGGGGAGATGGTAAAAGAACAGAAAAAAGAAAATAAATGGGGTATAAAGCATAATGGAAGCATTTTTATGATCAAGAAATTCATTTTATGGTAAAGGAAATGTAGCAATGGGCTTATGGTCATGGAATTCTTCGTCTTATTTTCTTTACCACTACCATGAAGCAACTGGACTTATAGAATAGTGGAACAGCCCTTTTAAGTTTCAGTTATGACTCCATCTGTGTGGTAATACCCCATGTGTTGATGGTGACATTTTTCATGATGCAGTTATGCTCTACTTTGGTAACTAATATATGATCTTGTTCCCTCATAGACAACATTTAGGGGCCCGAAAAATAAATTATCCCTTATAATGTATAAGCAAAGTTTTTGCTTACTTTCTCCAACATTTTAGGCTCTACTACTCTAGTGGTCTTAGTTCTCAAAAGAGAAAGGCATTCGCCAGAGAATACAGCAACATTTCCATTAAACTGGAAGTTAGGACTCTCACCTGTCCCTTTAGAACTTCTGTTGCCAGTGAGTCTACAATAAAAAAAAAGATTACTATCTATTTGGTGTTATGGATCTTGACTGCCAACAGGAATTTTAGGGTTATTCTTTCACAGGAAGGAGAATAAAAGGAATATATCTGATATATGGGATATCTTTGGATACACACCTATTATAAAAGTTAACAAAAAATAAAACAACTCAATGCAGGCAAGACTACTAATGACGTAAAAACTTCAGGAATGAAGGTTTGGGTCACTTATTCCAATAGTCAAGAACCAGTCAAAGTACTTGTAATATGTAATGGGTAATGGCTGTATGAAGTTATAAATACTTCTTAAAAATATTTTGTATATTCATTTTTAGAGAGGGGAAGAAAGGGAGAAAAAGAGGGAGATAAATATTGATGTGCGAGAGGAACATCAATTGCTTGCCTCTTGTAAGTGTACCTGTGGGGAGCCAAATGCACAACCCATGCACATGCACTGACCGGAAACTGGACCAGCAACCTTTGATTTTGCAGGATGATGCCCAACCAACTGAGCCACACTGGTCACGGAAAGTTATAAATACTTTCTATAACCACATGATCAGTTTCAGAAAGGATCAATCTTATAATTATGAGTATTTATTCCTAATTTTGATATGGATATATTTGTGTATGTATTAATCATTTTTAACTATTCTACTATTCCTCTACCATCTAATGGACAATATGGTAACAGTAGTTATCCTTAGTTTTCACTATTTAAGTTACAGGACATCAAAGGCATAAATAGTGGTATGAGTTGAATTGTGCCTCTTCCCTAATTCATGTGGTGAATCTTAACTCACAGTTCCTCAGAATCTTACTGTTTTGGAGATACGGCCTTTAAAAAAGTGATAAAATTTAAAGAAGCTGTTAGGGTTGGCACTAATTAATTTGACTGATATTCTTATAAAAAGAGTAAAATTAAGAAGAAAAAAGACACCAAATATGTATGTGCACAGATTTTTAAAAAAAGCTACATGAAGACTTAGTGAGAAGGTGACTATCTACAAACCAAGGAGAGTGGTCTCACAAGAAACCAAACTTATTGACACCTTGACCTGGTACTTCTAGCCTCAATAACTGAGAAAAAATTATATGGTTGAAGTTTCCTAAACTGTGGTACTTTGTTATGGCACCCTGAGCTGACCAATGCACGGAACATGATTCAGTTAGGAGAGGAATAAATATCACCCCAAATTGGATAAGTATCTTGTTTTTGTTAATGTGCTTTCAGTGGTACAAAGGAGAGCTGTACTATGTTGTGCTTTTTTTTAAAGATTTTGTTTATTTATTTTTAGAGAGAGGGGAAGGGAGGGAGAGAAACAGCAATGTATGGTTGCTCCTCACACGGCCCTCACTGGGGAACCGGCCTGCAACCCAGGCATGTACCCTGACTGGGAATAGAACCGGGACCCCTTGGTTCCCAGCCCATGCTCAATTCACTGAGCTATACCAGCCAGAGCTATGTTGTGATTTTTTAAGACAGAAGACTAATATGGTTAAAAGAGGTGCAGTTGGATGCCAAGTTGAAAAGGGTCTGCCTTTGGTGGTTTTGTACTGAATCAAGGAAAAACTATACTTCTTAGAATTCTTTTCTCTCTTTGGTTCTATGTTAGTATTGACCTCTAGAAAAAAAGTTCTGTGAGATTTGGAAGGTGAAAGTAAAGCACCAGCTATTATGTTTTCAAAGTTGGTATAGGCATAAGAGTCTAGGTATAATTGCAGCTTGTGCACATTGGGGCTGATTTGCTGACTCACCTTGGTAGTTTAGAGCAGCAACTAGGCATACAACTACTCCAGCTCCTATAATATCTCCTTCAGCTGTGTCTGGAGCTAGGCACACATGCAACTCCATGGCAAAATTTGGCAGCTCCTTCTGCAAGTTACATGCATTGATAAACTTGAAGACAATGGTATACAAACACAGGTTGCATTGCCTCCTCTTTGGTTTCAGTTAGTCCTTATGAGTTATATAGTCTGCCCTGATTCTTCTCTGCTTGGTTTTCTTCTCATATTCTTTCCCTGTTGGCCATTATCAACTGTAGACCTACCTCAGGTATAGAGACATCACTCTTCCATTGTTTTCAACCTCAGCTTTCACAATTGCACAAGATCCAAACATATAGTAAATCATTTATTCCATTTCACTCAGAGAAGTTCTGATGCCTTAATCAAATTCTAACTAATACAATCTTAGCGCCTCAACTTCTCAACAGCCAAAATCTGCTAGACTTCACCTCTATGTTTGTGCCATGAGGCAGGATAAAGAATAGGAATAAGGAAGCCCTGAGACACCACACTGCCATCAGCCAACCAATGTCCAGTGTCCTGGTTACCAAGAAACACCTTGTGGCACCCAGCAAGGGCCCTGCATGCACACCCTAGCTGTAGCTGACTGCTGTTTCACCTTGCTTCATTATCATGCTATTACAATAAATCAGCATTGTAGTTTGACCCCTGCGTGAGCAATCAAGGGAGATTGTGGGAAATTGCATGCACAGAAGTTTAAAAGTTATGTGACCACTTGTGCATGTGCCATAGAAAGCCCAACAAAGGAAACAAAGGAATTCAGAAAAAAAAACTACCCCATATAAAGCCTGCACCCTTTCAGAGGAAGGGGGGCAATTCTTGCTAGCAGAGGTGGCCTGTCCCTGTATCTTGGGAAATGTACTTTTCTTAATAAATCTCACTTCTTCACTTAACTCTGTGTAGTCCATTCAATTCATTGTTCACAACCACCAACTCCCTGGACCCCATCTCCATCTGCAGCACCACTTACAATTTGATGAATACCTAGAGAAGAAAATCTACTTGATCTGTCAGGTTCACTTTTCTCTTCATCCCTTTTCTTTCAGCTCCTTGCCAGTCATTTATTGGCTGCTTTGGGAGCTGTGGGTTCCATTTTTTTTCTCTCTCAGCCTTATGAAATTGCCAAAAAGCTCTGTAGACTCCTCCGAGAATTAGTGACCACTTCTTCACAGCTGCTTAGCTTACCAACCTCTATTCATGCCTCTTATGAATCAGCAAATTCCTTGAGGGAAATGAAAGGTAAAATATTTGGCATGCGCCGGGTAATTTTTTCTCTTTTCTCTTGAAGTTTGATTATTTACTTCTGTCTTCCTTTATACTCTCTGATATCTCTAAAAAGGAGACTTTTTTGTATTTTTTCAGATTTTTAAATTGTTCTCTTTGTCCTTTTCTTTCAAGATTTTGCACACAAACAACATTTTTTTTCTATCAAGATTTCCTTTACAACTTCACTTCCACAACCCCAGGCAGATACTGGCTTAACTACTGAAATTTCCCTAACACTTTGCATATGGCTCTTTTGGCACTTATGTTACTCTAATATTATCTGTTAATATTTCTATTGCCTCTACTGGAACATGGGTTACTTGAGGGCAAAAACTATTTGATCCTATGCACAATGCCTAGTACATAGGGTGACTCAATGTTTAGTGTAGGAATTGTATATAAATGCTCAATAGATGCTTTTTAACTGACTCTACAGGTTGAAAAGTTTCTTTTGCTTTTGATATTTATAATTAAAATATTCTGTTTTAAAAGTATATTGCTACTTGAGGGAGGCTGTATTTAAATCTATTTACTTTTTAATCAATTTAATACCTGTTACCTCCCCAAAATCTTATAGTTTTGCAATGAATCAACACATTTATTCTAAAATAATAAATAGAATTTTCAGAGGAAAATATTTTATGCTAAATTGTTGTTTTAAAGATACAACAAAAAAGACAGCAGTCAATGTTGGGAATTGCATAAGCACCAAATAACTGTAGGTATCTAATCACTCCATCTGTACTATCTCATGCTCCACCTTTGACTTCTTATAACTGCCTCTCAAGAGTGTAAAATAGAGTAATATATTCATATTAAGTGTGAGGATAAACAATTCAATTAGTTATCTGGAATCTTTGTCTAACCAACAGAAAGCATCTGGATATTTAGAAACCTGTAGATGATGGACTACAATTTTCACTTTGCATCCAGATGTTTTGATGTCATGTAGACACATTCTATTGCTCATACAAATTGAATCTTATTATAAACATTAACACAAACCTTTTCTCAAAGAATTATGATTTACATCACTTTCCTTTTCTTCTGACTGAATTTCACTTACACATGTTTCTAGCATTGGGCAAACATTAGTAAACAGAAACCATACTATGCACAAACACTCACAACTATTTGAGTATATTATCAGAACATAAAATTTAGCTTCCTGAGAAACTTTTAATAAAGCAGACAGTTATATCTGTTCATGTCCTTGCTATGTATATATTGCCATACATTGAGCTTGCCAAAAAAAAAAAAAAAACAGAAAAGAGCACAATAGAGCGACAATATTTACTGCAAAGAAGAGGTTATTCATGGTTGCACTTCAAACAGAAAGGATGTACAAGATTCTCAAGTACATGACAAAATAAAATGATGTATTTGAGGGAAATTATACTCATAGTCTTTACCTTATCAAGTGAAAAGAATGAAATATTAAAGGAAAACTGAGGTATTCATTAAGCCTGAGACTGGCACAACTTGCCAAACTGCTATGTTATTTGTAATTAACATGTTCAAATTTATAAGAGAAATAACCTTTCTAATTTAGTTTTTAGTTCTTGGAACCAATCACATAACCTGTGATAAATTTAATTTCCAGTTTTGTAACCTTTCCTGGATTGACTTACTGTTAAGGTACTTACAGTAAGGCTGAGAATATCTATCACACAGACAGTAGTAATAAACTTATATAATGAAGCCAACTCATTCAAATTTCTAGGTATATGAATTCATTCTTAATCATATGAAAAATTATTTCAAAATTTACATTGTGTATAAAATATAACATTTTAGATTAATTTCATATTTGTGCTTGTTTAAAGGTCCTTCGTTCCCTGTGGTTAAGTATATACCTAGTAAAAAATCTATAACATATGAGTTTGTTACACAAACCATTAATTTATGCTCATTTTATGTATGTCGGTTCTGATAATTATGGTGCTGTATAATCTGTATCACCTGACAGTACTTTGGCAGCAGCAGCCACTTTGTATTATTATTTACAGGGCAACTTCAGCTCTGTTTTTATTTTCATTACTGTGGGAAGCCACCTATACCCATTTCTTGGCAAAGTCAGGATGGATAGGACACATCTGCATGGCAGAAGCGACCATCGGCAGTCCTCCTACAAGTCTCTCCCTTTACATGCTTGCTTTTGTTAAATAATTGGTAGTAGGATTTTAGATATTGGCACATTGCTACTGAAAATTGGCACAGTTTCTTATGATGTTGCTAGAATGACTTACTGACCACAAAAGCCCCTAATCTACCCTGCCTATTTTTCCCCATATAAAAGGGTTAAGGAGAGGAATGAACTTTTGGCAGGCTAGCTGCCAACACTGAAGAAGGTTGTTGCCCCTAGTAACACCTCCTGAACAATTAACACTTGTAAGCTTAAAGTTTATTTAGAACCACAACCCCCCCCCAAGATAAGTGAATGTCCTTGACTAAGAAATTGTCTAGCTCAAACTATCTGACTCTGAAAGCAACTGTTTGTTCTCATAAGTGAAATCTGAAATGTTCTGTATTTTTTCTAAGTTGCTCATGTAGCTTTTTTGCCTGGATGATTTGCTACTTGCACCTGCTTTTTTTCTGACACTGATTGTAAGAAACTTCTTTATAAAAATAAAGATAACTTCTTTGTGGGTGTCAGTCTGGTCCCAGAGGCCATGGCTGGCCTGGTCAGGTCCCTGAGGCCTGGCCGTCCTCCTGCACCCCTCAGAGAGTGTCTGGAGTTGTCTCATTTTGCCTTGCCGTTTCCTCCCTCGGGGACCCAAAGAGCAATGAGGCTGGACCTCTGCACATTACATTCACAATTATCCTCTTTTATTATTTTCATACCACTGAATAAAAATTACTAATCTTACTTGATTTGTTTCATTAAAAGCGAATCTAATGTTATTTAACAATTTATTTATTTAAGTTAAAATGTTTTTTTATTGAGTAAGAAGTACTGAGGTTTTGTTTAAATAAAAGTCACATAAGTCACTTAATATCGTATTATATCATTTAATTATCTTTGGTCATCCTTCCTTACAGTACAATATGCTATAGTCTCCCCATTAGAAATTTCACTGGAAATCCTCAGTGAACTCAAGTTTGTGATACAAATGATGATAAGGGCAAGACAAGTGCATCAAGCTTACCCCCATTATTTTTCTCTAACTTCATATCTGCTATTGAAATAACTCATGCAATATAATGTTCATCATTACCCAAAGCATACTTTTGTGTCAAGTTATTACTGGTTATCATTTATATAACATAGTTTACTATATTCAGACAGAATAAATGATGAATTATTTTACGAGTGTAGTTGTCATACACCACAGAGAGAATTAGATGTCAGTTAGTCTTTAAGGAGTGAAAGCTTTATGAAAACCCTCTGTTGGGAACTGTCCTGCCTGGTTTCAGAAGCTGTAACCCCAGTGACAGGCCAAAAGGCCTCACAGCTAGGGGACCTGGGGACCATAAACCACTAAGGAGATAATACTAATCCTCCCAGCAGAGGTGCAGTATCTGGCCCTTTAATTCACCCTGCTTGGCCCCTGGAGGATGGCTGGATAGTCAATGATGGGTAAGATGCTTCAAGGAAGGAACAACATAAGACAGGCACAGTGGCAAAGTGGCCATCAGGGAAGGACTTAGGGGATTGAGAAGGAGGGACGAAAGACCCTCACTCCCGGCTTTATTATAGCCTGAGTCCTCATTATATCTGTAAAAAAGTCTCCTAATCTCTTGGCTGCCTTGCTTCCCTTGCCTTATTCAAGCCTGAAACAATGCCAAAGGGAGGTGCAGCCCTGTGCCAGAACAGGCAGTTCCTGGAGGGTGACAATCAGGCCTAAGGAAGAATGCATAAAGTCTTGTGAAACCTGCTTTGCTAAGAATGTCCTCAATTTTAATGTTCAGGGTCTAAGCACAAAATAAGTTTGTTTCCCCAGGTTTTACAGCCAATTGGCATCACCCTGTCCACCAGACACTGACTCAAAAGGACTCCCGTGATCCCGGAAATGTTATCTGTAAACCGTACTTCCTTTTTTTGATATGCATCCCTATGCAAGCTAAAAATCAATAAAAGCCCATTGAGGAGAAGCTAAATACCTTTCTCCTCTGAGACACTAGTCAGACTTTCCTCCACAAACAGAACATGTCTTGGTAGACTTATTCTCATCCACAATGGCCAGGGGGGCTCTGTGGGTGGAGACACCCCCACAGCCTTATAATTCATATTATGATTTAAAATTTTGCTTATAATTTAGAAATTCAAATAGGTTGGGGTTGATACTTTCTTTGTATAAAAAGGTAGAATCCTGACAGCTCCAAGTTCATTAGAACTAATAAGTACCATTAAAAGTTTATTCCCAGGACAATCACATAAAAAGAAAAACCTTAACAGTAAATCCAATTACTTGGTATTAAAATAAACAAAACTGAAAAGGTGTCTAATATTATTTTCTTTTCAACTGGTTTTGGGGTTTGTAGAGCTATAGCCTGCGTCATATGATTCAGAGGATTCTGCTGTCAGGAATTATGTTTTACACACACACTTGCCCCCCCACACACACATCCATCATATCATTACTAATTGAAACATTGGAACACTGTGCTCAAGACTGGACTTGTAAAATAATGGCTGTCTCTCCCATTCTTACTTTTTACTGCTAGATCTAAAACTGATGTAATTTGTTGCCACAGTAGAATGTTTATCATGATCCAGCACATAGACATCTTGTTTACACTAGTGGTTAGCAAAATATGATGTTTATACCTAAATGATGTCCAGCAGCTCAGGATTTACTATCATCCCAGGCAGCAACTTCCTACTTTTTCCATGACCTTTGACGACAAAAAGAGTAAAGGGGAGTCTAAAAACCTTCTGCATTTAAAAAGAAATTACATATTTAAAAATGATTTCATATCTTAGAAAATAGACTCATCATCCTCCCTTCTCCTAGCTGCAGCCATTTCCTGCCTTGCAATGTGTGAGGATATCCATGACATGTAAAATGTAGTGCAGGTAAATTCAGCTCACTTGAGGAATGGCCACAGAAAAGAAAAGAAATTGAATAAGCCTACTAATTACTAGTTCATCAAAAGTAAAACAAACAGGAGAAAGGACATCGACTAGAGTACATTTCCACACAAGGGACAGGGAGTAGTGAGAACTGAGAACAGCCAGTGGGAAGAGGGTAGAGGAAGAAGTAAGGAAAGTTGGACTTTGAGGAAAATATCCACTCAGGGAAATATGGCTATTAAAGCTAACTCTTGGATAAACAAAGGAAATGGAAATTTACTTCCACACAAATCCAAATCAATTTAATTTGAGAGCAATCACAGTAAAGAGGATGTGCACTTGCCTAGTAGTCAGGCATCTTGGATATGCAGCTCTGGTACCAACTCTGGTATATTGCTTTGCCTCTTAGTCCTTTAAAGAGATAATGGCAACTGTCCCTTTTCTTTGTTCCACAGAATGTTTTTGAGAAGTGAGATAATGCCCTTGAAGTGTTTAAAGCTCTTCTGAGAAAAGCTCTAAATTTAAATATATGATTTATTTGTAATTAGACATCCATTTTACAAATATTTTGGATCTGTTACTAAGTATAAGGTGTTAGGTGTTATGGAGGTAAAGAAATGAATAAGCTTAAACACTTGTATTCATGACTTTAATTGAGTAGCAGGACCACTCACAAATATAAATAACTGTTATTTTTGCAATATGGGGCACGTTCAATAAAAGGAATAAAAATATCATTCTGGGTCCAAGCAAAGTAGCAATCACTTCTTGACAAGAAGAAACAGAGTGCATTATATGGAGAAATGGAACTTTAGGTGAACCTTGAAGGCCGTCTAGGATTTTAGAAAACAAAGACGTAGAAAGCACCATTCCCAAAGAAAAAAAAACATAGAAAATTAGTGTCTGATTTGTGGAATGACAAATAGTCTAGTTTGGCTATCATTTAAAGTATGTGAAGGGAAGTAGTTGGGGATTAGGTTAGAAAATGTAGGTTATGATTAGACTATAAGAACTTCCATACTTGCCTTAAGAATTTGGACTCATTCATTTGGAAAGGAAAAGGCACATAAGATTTTTCATGGCATGGAGCAAAATGGATAAAGCTCCACTTTAGTAACTCGGAACAGATTGAAGCTGGGACACATTGGAGATTAGGTGACTAAGATATTAAATTCAAGTGTGAGGTATTAGACAGTTGAATAAAAATAGTGGTGATGGGAATGAAAATACTAGAGGAGAAATGAGAGAGGGGGCATAAAAATAGAGATAAAGAAAGAGCTAGAGCTAGAAGTAGATAGAGATAGAGCAGAGCTACAGCTAAAGCTAGATAGAGATAGAGACAGAGACAGAGACAGGGATAGAGATAATAGAGAATTTAGAGATCAAATTAATAAGAAATTCTTTTTTTTTAAATATTGCATGACTCCATTTAATAAAATGTGAATAGTGCACAAATCTATAAACATGGAAAGCAGATAAGCATTTGTCTATGGCTGGGTTTTGGGAAAAATGGGGAGTGGTCGTTAATGGGTTTGGTCTTTCTTTGGGAGGTGACAAAAATAATCGACAGTTAGATTGGGATAATTATTGACTAATGTGGTTTTATAGTGAGTGGGGATTTAAAGGATGACTACTGGATTTATGAACTTAAAGAATTTGAAAAAAAGGAATATGGCGGCGAAGTAGGAGGGAGTGGGATCGGCTTCCTCCAGCCCACTGGTGGGATATCTGGCTGATTTTCTGAGGAGCGGAGCGATCGCCCAGATTTATTTCAGGAAGATTGGCAACAAGGATTGCGCATAAAACTGAAACATCAGCCATTAGGGAGTCTGCTTCGGAGGGAAGGGACTCGCAGGGAACGGGGAGGTCTTGGGATCCAGTTGCAGCAGCTTCCTGGTTTGTTCCAGGATCTGTGGGAGGGAGATGGACTGGGTGTGAGAGTTGCCAAAGCAGGCGCGCGCATCTTTTGGGAGAGCCTTGGTCCCCAGCAGTCCGGAGGTCGGTGTGTACCTGGGGACTGGTCTGCAGAGGCCGGCGATCCCAGCGGGAGGAATTCGAGATTGAACTGAACAGGAGAACCAGGCCTGGAAGGCGAGCACCCGGCGAAGCCAGTCAGGGGTGTCTGGGGGTGGTGCCCGACCGGGCGCCCAGGCCTGCGGCTTGCAAGCCCCGAATCCAGAGACAAAAGCGCTCAACAAATACAGGGGTGTGGAGCTCATTCTGGGAGGGCCTGAGACACAACCCAGCAACTGTGATTGGAGACCTGCTGTGCAGACTCCCTCCGTGGGAGAAAAACATCGAACCCCACTGAAGGGAGAAACAGACCTCACAAACTCTGACTTAGGGTGGGGATCAGACAGCCCAAAGGAGGTGATGCGAATTCCTAGCAACTTGGCTGGAGGCAGGACAGCAGCTAAGAGTGCAGCAGACGAAGTAAGCCGGGGAAGTCTGGTATCTCCCCAGCCTGACACAGCCCTGAGCAGACGCTGTTGAAGCCAGCCAACAGAAGTCTTTTTTTTTCCTTTTTTTTTCTTTTTTTCTTCTTTCTTTTGTTTTCTCTTTGTTTCTTTGTTTGTTTCTCCCCACCCTTCTTCCTATCTGTCTCTCTATATTACTTTAACTCCTTCTACCTTCCCTTCATATGGTATTCCTAGTTTTCTCTTCTTTGTATCTCATATTTTTATAATATTTTATTTTATCTTATTTGAGTATTATTTTTTCTTTTTCTTTCTTTTTCCTTTTCTTTTGCTTTCTTTTCCTTCTTTTTCTCCCTTCTCCGCTTTTCTTTATCCACAGGTGAGACATTAAAACCTGGAATTGTGAAGAGAATAGAGTGGGATCCAGACAAGAGTCAGCCCAAAAAACAGAGACAGTGACACAAAATTAACTTCGCTGCTCCAGAGAACTTGACAGATCAATTTAAGAATCAGAGGCTAGCAAGAAGAATCCCACAAACAATGGGAAGACAAAGAAACAATCCCCAAATGAAAGGAAAGGAGGAAGCCCCAGAAAGAATGATAAATGAAACAGAGGCAAGCC
>PVJI01014793.1:0-43021 GCA_004026765.1 Micronycteris hirsuta
CGCTGACAGTCTTATGGGGATTCCTTTGTAGGTAACTGTCTCTTTTTCTCTTGCTGCTTGTAAGATTCTTTCCTTATTCTTGACCTTGGGTAATGTAATTATGATGTGCCTTGGTGTGTTCCTCTTTGGGTCCCGCTTCTTTGGGGTTCTCTGAGCTTCTTGGATTTCCAGGAAGCCTATTTCCTTTGCCAGATTTGGGGAGTTCTCGTTCATTATCTGTTCAAAAATACTTTCAGTTCCTTGGTGTTCCTCTTGTCCTTCTGGCAGCCCTATGATCCGGATATTAGGTCGTTTACAAATGTCTCTGAGGTTCCTGAGTTCCTCCTCATTTTTCTGAATTCTTGTTTCTTCCTTCTGGTCTACACTATTGGTTTGAGTCCCAGCTTCCTTTTTTCCCCTATTGGTTCTCTGAAGATCATCCCTCATTATCTTTATCGTATTCTTCATTTGTTCATTTATTTGCGTCCACCTTTCTTCCAGTTTTGTGAGCATTCTGATTACCAATTTTTTAAACTGAGCATCTGATAGGTTGACTATGTTGTCATCCGTTAGTTGTAATTTGTTCTGATCTTTCATTTTGGCCATTTTCATTCTTTTTATCTCGGCGCACCTGTTGGAGTCTTAGGTGTTCGCTGGTGCCCAGCAACCTGGGTCGCTTTTTTATGACATTTCCTCTGGGGGCGGGGCCTGGGAGGGAGCAATGGCATCTGCCGTTCGCCGCCGGCTCCCTATCTCCCTCTGCTCCCCAGTTCCCCACTGCCTTTTCTGCCAGTCTCGGCCCTGCTGGTTCCCACTGGCCTCTCCAGTTACGCCGCCGGCGGGGTTCACCCGTTGCTCGGGGTCGTGTTTTGTTTAGGCGTTCGCGGGGTGAGTTCCTCCAGGCAAACTGCCTCTCACTCTGCTCCTCTGCCCGGTTCTGCCCCGCTTACTGGCCTGGATGTACGTCCTCCCCAGCTTCCTGGGTGTCGGACTTTGCTTCAGTTCGTTTCTGTCCGTTCTGGTTGTTTATTTTTCACTATTGACTTTGTTGTTTAAACTCTCTGGTTGTGAGCGGTGGCGCAGTGTGTCTACCTATGCCGCCATCTTGGCGGAAGTCCAAATAAAATCTTTTAAAGAAAGTAAATATTTTGCCCTTGTGTCATCACTACTGTTTGGGGAGGGGGGAGATGATGTTCTCACCATCAAAGACCTAGACCTTGTTGTGGGTAAGCCATCAAGGTATGCATACCTGGATACTCAATCTGAACTACAAGCTGGCCTCTCTCCCTAAACCACATTCCCACCTTTCTGTGGGGGAATATCCCAAAACAACAGGAATTTACTCTGGCAAGGATACCCATTGGAAGGAGGGGAATTAGGATTTCCTGGGGACATATGTACCAGGTAGACACCTCCAAAGTGACTCTGACTCCCTCCTACTTGGGAGGAGCTACCTCTCCTTGTCAAGAATCTTCTTACCAATTTAATTGCAAGGGCTTCCATTTTGCAACAGTAAAAATAATACTCCATGAAACAGCACAAAGTATCTGGTTTCCAAAAGGAATTTTTCATGTGAACCTAAAGTATTTAAAATAGGGACATTGTGATTTAAGTAATTAAAGTGGACTAATTAAATCATCTGACGGGCTACACTCTGAAGTCTCTAGTTTCTTGTGTAGATAAAATCATTCCACCAAATGCAGTTAAACTACTGAAGGAGGTAACTATTGTCAATGAAAACAGTTAACCTGAAGAGAGATATTTTACATTTTATTAATCTGGGAATTAAGTAAAATGTATAAAATGCCAGTGATTCAAAGCAGCAAACTTTAATTTTTTCCATAATGTACCCACACTAACAATGAAGAATAATTGTTATATCTTGTGTCAAATGTCATTGAATGCAGTACTGTGTTGGTCAGGATGCTTAGCCTACTCTTGCCCAGGGAAAGAGGGCTAAAAAATCAGGGCTAAAGATGTGTGCCCTGTGCACGGACACACATCCTCACACCATGGTAGGGGTTCTTCTGTGAGAAGTGATTAGAAATTACAGTCCTTATGGTTGAATAGCTTCCAATCTGGTTTGGGAATTGACACAAAAAGTGAGGAAATAGAACATTTCTCAGGCAATATAGACACTTTCATAAAGCTCTCCTGTGCCCCTCTTGTGGGACTAATTGCTCCTTTTTTGTTACTCCATTAGCATTTTTGGGGGAATGCTGTACCATGACTACTGCTTTTATCGTTGTTGTTACATCATGATTGCTCCCCTGTTAGTTTGTGATACCCTCGAGGGCAGTGGCCACAATCCATTGCCCTGGGAGCCCTCAGGGCCCTGGTCTGTGTTTCCTGATAAGAGGATGAACCTATGAAGAGAGGTAAAAAAATCAGATGAACAAGGTATAAATACCAGAGTTTGCTCTGTTACTAGGCTCTTCTTGTTCCCTAGCTCCCCACCTGCCCCCTGGTTTTCTGGGTCTATTTTTGCAGTCATCCCATTGAGTGTCTCTGCTACATTTTCAACTTCCAATTAATTAGTCTTCTCAATAAGACCCCCAGACTCAGAGAGTCCCAAAGAAATTGGACCCGAGGAGGAACACAACAAGGTACATCATAATTACATTACCCAAGATGAAAGAGAAGGAGAGAATCTTAGAAGCAGCAAGAGAAAAGGAGAGAGTTACCTACAAAGGAGTGCCCATAAGGCTATCAGCTAATTTCTCAAAAAAAACTTTGCAGGCAAGAAGTGGCTGGAAAGAAGTATTTGAAGTCATGAAAGTCAAGGACCTACATCCAAGATCACTCTATCCAGCAAAACTATCATTTAGAATGGAAGGACAGATAAAGTGCTTCCCAGATAAGGTCAACTTAAAGGAGTTCATCATCACCAAGCCCTTATTATATGAAATGTTAAAGGGACTTATCTAAGAAATAGAAGAAGATCAAAAACTATGAACCATAAGATGACAACAAACAGCTATCAACAACCGAACCTAAAAAACAAAAACAAAGTAAGGAAACAACTAGAACAGGAACAATCATGGAAATGGAGATCACATGGAGGGTAATCAATGGGAAGGGGGAGGGGGAATGGGGAAAAGGTACAGGGAATAAGAAACATAATTGGTAGGCATAAAATAGATAGGGGAAGGTTAAGAATAGTATAGGAAATGGAGAAGCCAAAGAACTTATATGTACAACCCATGGACATGAACTAAAGCGGGGAAGGGGGTGGATACTGGAGGGTGAGGGAATACAGGGCAGAGGGGGGTAAAGTGAAGAAAAAATGGGGACAACTGTAATAACATAATAAGATATACTTTTTAAAAAAGAAAATTTTTAGCCAAAAAATACACTGGGATGCTATTTGGGAAAGAAAATGGGATAAAAGTATGAGTTCAAAAAAAATTCCAACTTAAAAAAAATAAGATCCCCAGAGTTGAGTTTCAGCTGCTTGAAAATAAGCACCCTCTCTGGAGCATTCTTCTACAAATATATGCCTTTTACTTCCTTTAGGCCTTTGGTCCCATCACCCTATATCCTCTACAATGTGGGGCCATGGGGGTCACATAGTCTGAGCTGATGAAAACTCTCAGGGCATGGGATTTGCAGCCTGTTGACCCTATGATCAAATTCTAGCTCTTCTACCTACTCTTGGACCTTGGGCAGGTGAAGGGTCCTTTTCGATATCCAACTACCCAGGATGAAGGGGACACAATGGTCACCTCAGGAAATTGCTATGAGGATCAAGGCAGAGAATACATGCCAGGCATCCAGCTCATCCAGCACTGGTTCCCACGCGCCTATTGCCCTTACTCGGTTAGCAATAATTGAATCATTCATTGCCTGTGTGTCTTGGGTCCTTTATTATTTATCTTCTTAGCTACTGATGCCTTATTTCCCTCATTGTGGGGAAAAGGCCTGTCATCCTTCAACTTCTGCAGTGTGTTCTCGCCACAGTAGGCGCTCAACATATACATACAGGTTATGTGGCTGCTTGTGATGCATATTCACAGTCACAGGATGTGTTCATCTTGCTTTGCTGCCTTAGCATTGTGCAACCCGTTCTCCGTGGTCTGGTCAGGTTTGTAGTCCCACACCTGGAGGGGCTCCTAGGGCTAATGCTGGACTGATTAGGACTGATTTTGGGGTTTACCTTGTGCAGTTCCTTCCACACTGACTGGACAATGTCAATGACCTCCAGCCAAAAAGCCGTAGGAACACACTTGGAGTTAAACAAGTTGGGTTTCTTACTTGCAGAGAGAACACACACCTTGGGGACCAGTGGGGCATCTCTACAAGAGGGTGCAGAAAACAGTTAACAATGTAGGCCTGAGACTGCTATCCTTTCAAAGGCCTGTTTGCAAGGCTGGCTTGGCTTTCATCCGGGAATATGAACTCTGGAGATGTGTTCCCACCATTCCCTAACTGGTAAGAGTAGCTCACTATGCTTAAATTGTCTATGAAGGCACTGTGGTATATGGTGAGCACCTGCTTTTCTTCTGGAAGTCTGGAATTTTGGTACATGGTAGGCAGGGAGTACCTATGTAACCAGCCCCCAGTAAAAAAAATTGGACACTGAGTGTCTAATGAGCTTCACTGGTGACGACATTTCACGTGTTGTCATAACTCAATACTGGAGGAATTAAGCACATCTTGTGTGACTTAACAGGGAGAGGACTCTGGAAACTTGTGCCTCATTTTCTCTGGACTTCACTTACATACATTTTGATGATTTTGCTTTGTATCCTTTCACTGTAATAAATCTTAGCCATGAGTATGACTATATGCTGAGTCCCATGAGCCCTAGTGAATCACCAAATTCACTAGGGGACCCCTGATACACTTGTAAGATTTGAAGTTATGTTAGGTGACTCTGGAGAGGGTGTAAGGAAGCAGGACTTTGCTCTCGATCACATGATCTCAGGAAGTGGGGGTAATTCTGGGATTGGGGATTACAATAAATCTCATCTAGGAGGAGAGACAACTAGAAGAAGGCCAAAGCTATAATTGACAAAGAAGTAGCAATTGATATTAACCAGGAGAGGGGGAGGGTTCGTATTTTGTAGCTTGGACAGTGTTTGTGTTTTGTTTGTATTCTAATATAATTACATAATATTCTTGTTTTGTATTGATCCATCATGGTCACAGGGTGGCCTTGTCTGATGTTGATGTTCTGTGAAACTGTTCATGTTCAAGAGCAGAACACCCAGGCCTGACTGGGAGTACCTGCCAACTCCCACATGTCAGGGGCTCCTTTTCTTTTTCACAACAGTCATTCTATCTGAAATTGTCTCAACTGTATTGCCACAGCTTTCATTTATATGGAAAATTTAGTTTAGGTTGCATAATAGTTTAGGTTTCTCAAGCTTTTATAATTAACAGACCTCCAATTTCCTGTATCCACTGAGTGAAAAACCCTATGGATATAGACCATGTTATTGGGAGAGTCTCAACCCATAGGACAGAGATCAAATGATTTTACTTTTTGTAATAACTGCTAGCCAACACATTGCCCCAAACAGGAGGCTTTCCAAATATTCAGTTCAATCTGTTCATTACTTTGTCACTTGCGGTTATTTCAACTGTCTCATGTTGGCTGAGATGACACAGTCCTGTGCATTTTAAGGCAGCACTGTCCAAATCCCATCACAGCTCTCTTTCCCTGCAACGCGAGGTTAGAGTTGTGCTTCTAGTCTCTGTAGGCAGTTACTTGTAAGATCCAGCACTTTTGACTCCAGCCTGAGGCTCCACAGGCACAGGTGGGATCCATCTTGCAAACTCATCAAGAAGTAGCCCCTGCCCCTTTGTTTACTGGAATATTCCACCTTTCCCCAGGGTTCCTCTTATTACTCCTGGAACAACGGGAAGGACTGCAAGTCTAGTAGCTAAGAAAGTATTCCACCATGGAGTGGGGTGTTCAGCTCCCCTCTTGCAAGTAGTTGTGAGAGACTTTTTAGGGAGTTTTCTCCCTTGGTTTTGGAAAAGAATCTGGTCTAGGAGCTCTGCCTCTTCTAGGAGAGGAGAGAACATCTTTGTCTTTAAACCTGCATCCCTCATATGACCTCTCTCACATTATATGGAGTGGGGTTGTTGTGCCCACTCTGCTGACAAGCCCCTGTCAGGGTTTCCCCCAGGGGTTAAGGTGGCTGTCAGCAATTGGCAGTCCTCTGAGCTCAGGGTATGGGAATCTGGTGCATCTTCTCTGCAGTGGGTCCTAACTGCTGGTTCTGGGGAAGGATCCCACGCCACACTTCACATTAGTAATTCTAACTTCATCAATTAGCATAGCAGAGAACAAAATCTTAATATTAGGGAACTGGTTACGATTGTGGCAAAGCTTCTAAATTTGCACTGTCCAAACCAGTAGCCACTAATACTTGTAGCTTTTGAGCTCTTGAAATATAATCAATCTGGATTTTAATGTGCTGTATTTGTAAAATACACACTGGATTCCAAACACTTAGTGTCAATCAAGGCGGTAAAATATTTCATCGATAATTTCTAATTGATTACATGTATGTGATAATATTTTTGATATGAGTATATTGGGTTAAATAAAATATATTATTGAAATTAATTTTACCTGTTTCTTTTTAATGTTTCTTAAGGTGGCTACTAAAAATTTAACACTACCGCCCGGCTGGTGTAGCTCAGTGGATTGAGCGCAGGCTGGGAACCAAAAGGTCCCAGTTCGATTCCCAGTCAGGGCACATGCCTGGGTTGCGGGCCAGGTCCCCAGTGAGGGCCATGTGAGAGGCAACCATACATTGCTCTTTCTCCCTCCCTTCTCCTCTCTCTAAAAATAAATAAAATCTTTAAAAAAATTTAGCACTACCCCTGTGGCTGCTGTTATATTTCTTTGTATTGTACAACAACAGAGTTGAGTAGTTGAGATAGAGATTGTATAGCTTGTGAAACCCAAAATATTTACTATTTGCTCCTTTGCTCCTGTTCTAGGGGTTGACAAACTTTCAAACAAAATGTACTTTCTAAATTAGTGATGCTATTGAATTTTTAATTTTATATTAAATACATGTTATCGTCCTTTATTTCACAGAAAATTGATACATTTAAGCTAATCCTAAATTAAGCTGGGTAGTTAACCATAATACTCCACTGCCCAAATTAGTTGATAGCCAAGGATTTGCTCTATTAGTTTTGTCTTGCCAGTAGCCTTATGAAAGTTTGTTCTCACTTCCTCATTGACTAGCCCCACCTCACAGTGAAATTGATACACGTTCATACATTGGAGTCTATACGTGGGAAAACCCAGATTACCACTTTTATATAAGTCTGAGTGACTAGTATCCACTGCATGTGAGACAGGACAATTAAATGGAAGTGCCTGTCTCAGCCTCAAAGCACAGGCTCGAGGTACATATTGAAATTAGAGTTATGAAGAAAGCAGCGTCCCTTCATGTGGACAGTGGACCCTTCCACACTGTCATAGAATTCTATGAAACAACACATGGTCTGATTTCATGAACTCCTGCAGCAGAGCCAATTGTGGCAAATGATCACCCTCTTAATTTCCCTACTGACCTTTCATCTTTTTTATTCTTGTCAATTTTCCTTGTGAAGGGTTACCATTTTGGTGAGGGTGTGTATGTCACGAAAGCACGTTTTGCATCACACTAAAAATTATGGTCATAAAGCCTACTTAAATTACACTCTAATAGTATTTTCTTGGAAGTCATTATGAATTTTGGTTCTTCCTAACCTTTGCCACTGGGGATCACACAGCACAGCTCAACGTTTCCGTTGCTGCATTTTACAATGGTGGTAATGTTAGAATTTACTGGGGACTTTATACACAGAGACAAAAGCATGCCACTTTATGAAGCTCTTAAACACCATGGATTTTCCCACATGAGAGATCAAGCTTATTGTATTTCCTGAGTCTCCCAGCAGTTTCCCGTACAGCACAGCTCCATTGTGTGGGATGATGTGGTGTGCCCAGCTGTCCTCAGCCCAAGGTTGTTAGTGTCTTGACTGCAGCCCAGCAAGATCAGCGCCGCATGATAGTCAGAGAGGAGGCACTGTTCTGTCACCAGGCTTGTTACCGCAGGACACCTGGCCTCTGTGTAGGAATGGTTATTATATTTCCTTGTGACAGTGAAAGCTTTTCAAGGGCCAACAATGCAATTTTTTATAGCAGAGATTAAAGTTAAAAACATGACAAGCACAGAGCAGTGTGCTTTTGTGTGCACATATCCAGACATTTTCAGCCAAAGAGAGCAATAAGCTGCATGACAAAAATTCTAACTTAAAACTCCCAGGGTTGTTCAATTAGATGCTTATCTTTTTCTTTTATGGGGAAGCTTCATTTAAAACAAAATTTCTAATGGGGAAAATATGGTTTCACTACCAAAATGCATTTGCTATGGAAATGGCAGGCTGCTGAAATATACAAGACATTATTTACATAAAAAATCATCAAATAATATACTTTTATGTTTATAAGATCTTAAAATTCAGAACTATTTCCATTTAAGGGGAGCAGTGGTACTCATTAAGGCGCTCTTTAAGGTAATTGAGTTATTAAAATCAATTGTGCTTTATGGAAATGACCAAAACATTTTGTAGATTTGAAGGTTTGTATTTAAAAAAATTAAGAGTCCTTTGAATCTGGAGATATTTATTGTGTGGTTTTAGTCACTGATATAACTCTAAAAATATGTGAAGCTGCCTAGGAGATATAAATCATCCAACTGCCAAATGTCCTTGTTTCTTCTTCACTTAGAAGAAGAGGTAAGTTTCTTTCTAATAGTGGACTGGTGGGTGAACTGTGTCATTGTGCCAGCATCAGGACATCCACATAAAAACTGCAGCATGCAGTGGCTGCTAATTAAATACAAAAAGTGACATATTAGTTGTGCATGGTTAAATTGCTTTTGAGCAGGGACTTCTGGCCTGTAGGTGGACAGTTCACCAACAACGTGACAATTTTGCTTCTAATTCATCCACATTTACAAAACAGAAGGGTCTATTCAGCCACCTCCACTGCTTCCTGTGTTTTTCATCTACTTTCACAGTCCCTCTGAGACCTGGACCCATTCCATAGTGAGCCCGTAGGAAAAGTAATCACACACTAGGTATATTCGATAGTTATGATTTTGTAATCCTCATCCACATAAGTTTTCTTTGGGACTCTGTGTTCACACTCAAGTCCAATGGGAATGTCTCTGAGGCAGGGAAAGTGAACACAGCTCTGCTGGTGCTCAGAATTGGATGGAGTCACAGGACCTGCTGGGTAGAACTAGCTTCTATTGACTTATATTTGCTGACAGGATGCTGTCAGGGGAATCAAGGTGCTGTCGGAAGGACAGACTTGGTGAACAGGAAACACAAGATGTTTTAAGGTCCATCTCCTGAAAAAATAAACTTAAAAGAGAGTGAAATGGCGAAGGACCGGACCTGACCCCCAGCACTATTCAGGCGGTACATATTTTCGGCATCTGTCATAAAAGCTCAGAGTGTTATGAGGGACTCTAAGTTTAATGGTGTGTAAATTTTTTTAACTCTCTTGTTGCTTCTTAGCTGTTGCCTGCAAATGTGGAAAAGCTTTTTTTTTTGCATATAGTTTTAGAAGCACAAAGAGGAAAATACAAAGCACTAAATACCTTCAGTTAAACACAGAGAATGTTGTGCTCAGAAAAACATCCAGATACAAGCTCTCCTTGGCTTGTGGAAATTTCCAGACCCGAGATGCCCAAAGCCCTATATTAATTTTCTTTTGGCTGCTCAGACCTCCCTGCCTGCACCTACCTATAGTCACTTAGGACCCCAAATCATTGACTCCCTCCCCCTTGAAACTCTCTCGATAACTGGTCACTGGTGGAGGAACTCGGTGCTCTCTTGCTCACTCAATCACTCACAGGCTTGGGAGAGTGGGAATTGAATTCAAGGAGAAACAAAAAGAAAATAATTTTTAATTTCAAAGAGAATCTGAGATATCTCTACATTGTGAATATATGAATACTGTACAATTTATGAGGTGCTGGAAAATATACTACATTACACAGTCCAATTTAATGCAATCCATGGAACTCCAAATGCCCTTTAGAGTGTTTGAAGCCAACATTTACAAATACAATTTTAAATAGAGGATAACTAAATGGGTGTTATTATTCTGTTCTGAGCCTGCTAACGAATTCTTAAGAACGCAGCATGAATTGGTTGTCAAGGTAATGTCTGGGAAGGTGGCAGAAACTGTCACTAAGCCAAGTAGAAAAATTAAACCCTCTCACTATCATATTCCAGGAATTCTCAAGCAAAAAGAAGTTTCTAGACACCTCTCTCAGCCCTTTTGTAGTCTCCTCTCTTTCATCCCTCAATCCTCTTTTCCATTCCCCATAGATGACCAAATGAAATAGAATGTTCCCCAAGAAAACTCATTTAAAGAAGTTGAGCTCAGGGTCAGTTTTTTATTTTATTTCATTTTTTTCCATCTACGGGTCTTTCTTTTAGTTTATATCCTCTGGGCTGATTCAAATTAGAAGAGTATTTTGGACTCTCTACGGAGGACACATGGTGGAATATCCTAAATTGGAAATGCATGTTTCATGATAACAGACATTTCCACTCTTGCTGGGCATTTCCAATTGCTGCAAAGCACCTCTGTGACATGAAGTAATCCACAGACCCTCTGGAGACTCGGCAGAGAAACTGAGGCCATGAAAGTGATTACAGGGCCATTAGGCATAAATGGTGGAAAAGAAATTACATTTGAATTTTTTTCATGTTCTGCTTTCATATAAATTACATAAGACAATGGAAAGAAAAGACCATCTGGGTTTGGATTTCATAAAATGAGACTCACATCTGCTTTGGTATGTCATATAAATATTCCCTCATTAGAGAGTTCAGTCTACGAAACACTTTTGGTCAAAGAAGCATTAAGAAAAAAGGGGGAGAGATTGCTTTCCATGGATGCTGATTATTTTTAAATCCTCAGGTCTAAATATTAACTGGTGAACACCTCAAAGGATTGTATGTAACTTTATTTTTAGAAATTAAAATATCTTATGCTGTGTCTACTCTGCCAAGTAATGCACATTGCTTTTTTATTTGTTAAACAGGAGACTCGGTGCTTTTTTTTCATCAAAAAATAAGGGGACTTTTGTGTTCAGCTCAGCTTTTATAAAGGGCTGAGAATGGGGAGAAAAGTGTATGCTTAAAGATATATCCTTCAGCTCTGTCAACATGAGATGAATGTTTCAAGCCATATTGAATTATTTAGCTTTCCGGTGATGTTTTTGTCTCCTCCTTTTCTCACCTTCAATTTCTTGGCCCCATCTACTTTATATTGTTCCTACCTCAAACTTCATTTGGTAACAACATGGTAACAGCTGGTCTAGACTTTTATACCCTCTTAGGTTCAAGCTCATGAGAAACAGTGAGAGGTGCCTTTTCAGAATCTTATTGAAGCTGAATGGGTGATGTGCCTGTACTGTAACTGATCAGTAATCACAAACCCTGGGGAATGTGGGGTTCTGATTGGCTGAGGCCTAGTCATATGCCCCACTCCTGAATCAGGGGAGCTCCATCTAAAACTTATGGGCCAAGAATGAATGAGGGATGATCCCTGTAGTTAGGCAGTTTTTAAGATGCCTCCCTGTGATTCCTGCTTCCTGGTATTTATGCCTTTGTGCATTCCTATCCTCTTGAGCAAGACTGGGTCTAGTTATTCACTTGTAATCAGCAGAATTCAGCAAAGGTGATGGGATGTCATGTCTGTGATTAGCTTACATAAGATAGTGACTTCTGTCTTGCTATCATACTCTGTAGCCTTCTGAGCTTGCACATTCTGATGAAGTAAGTTTCCATGTTGGAGAGGCCCATATGGCAAAGAACTGAAGGCAACCTCCAGCCAATAACCATTGAGAAATGGAGGTCCTCAGTCCAACCACCCTCTAGGAACTAAATCTTGCCCACAAACATGTGACTTAGAAGCAGATCCTTCTCCAGTCAAGCTTTCAGATGGTACCCCAGCGTTGGCCAGCCACTCAGTTGCAGACTTGTGACAGACTGTGAAGCAGAGGACCCAGCTATGCCCTGGCCAATCTCCTGACCTGAAGAAACTGTATAATAATAAATGAACATTGTTTTATGCTGCCAAGTTTGTGGTAATTTGTAATGTAGCAGTAGACAACCAATACAATGCCCCAGAGAGATTTGGGCTACAGACACTGGAGAAGGATAGTGTGTTAAAATGTACTGGGATTTGTTTTAATTAGGTATGACAAGATCCACGGACATGAAAATAATTGTCATGAAGGAAGAAGTTCATATTCACAGATCTCTAAAAAGAGGAGTCCCAACGTACCACACAGGGCCACACGGGGAAGGACCAGAGTTACTCAGGAGGCAGAGGGGCCAGAAAAAAGCATGGGCAAAGTCTTTATTGTGGTTTTCATAGCAAAGAAAGGATAAGGCAGGGTAGACAGACTTGAGATTGGTCAGTTTAAATAATTTTAGTGGGTTTCGGAATGTAGGGACTGCTCCTTGTTGCCTGGTAGCTGGCCTTGGGGTGATATTATGGCGGGGAATTGTCTTAGTCCATTCAACGTGCTCTAACAGAATACTATAGACTTGGTGGTTTGTAAACAACAGAAACTTCTTTCCCACAGTTTTGAGGGCTGGAAGTCTGAGATCACAGTGCTAGCACAGTTAAGTTGTAGCGAGAACCCTCTTCTAGTTTGAAGACTCTTGCTGTGTCTTCACATGGTGGAAAGAAGGCAAGAGAGCTCTCTGGGGTCTCTTTCATAAGGGCACTGATGAAAGTTCTACCCTCAGAGCTTTATTACCTCCCAAAGTCCCCATGTCCTAATACCATTATATTGGGGGGTAAGATTTCAAAATACGAATTTCAGGGGGACAGAAGTCAGACTATACCTGGGATAGTGGCTCAAATTGTGAGAGCTCAATCAAGGAGGTAGTTGGCAAGGATGGGCTGTGGATTGATTGGTTTGCTGTCTTCAGGAATTACCTAGCTCTAGGAATAGTAGTCTCTCCAGGATCAGCAAGGCCCCATATGTCAAAGCATCATAAAACATAGAAAATAACAACATAATTAATGCAAGTAGATGAAGTCTGAGCAGCCAAAGCTATAGCTGCCCACAACAGCACATTATAGGTATGAGCTCATTAATTGCCTGAACAGCCCTATGAAGTGGGTAACCATTGCTTTCCCTCCCATTTTAGTAAGGTGAGAAGACTAAAACACAAATGAATTAAATAACCTGCTCAAAATCACACAACAAGTTAAAACAGCACTGTGAAAATGAAACTAGAGAGGGTAGAACATGCTCTTTGCAGAGCACATTTTAACCTGTGAACCCTGAAGGGAAAAAGACACCTACTAAGAAGGGCTCCTGGTGGCTAAGTGGGCTCACATTTTTCAAAAACGGAGCCTCGCAGCCATTTCTACATAGGGACCTCTCACACAAACTGCACTTCACAGAGAAGCCCGCAATGAACTGCTTGCCTTTGTACGGTGTTCCTGCCATCTGAGCAGCCCTTATAAAGGAGTTTCAAGCAATAGGACTGAGGATTTCCCTATCCAATTGCAGGTGAGCAGTTCTGGCTAGAGAGGCTCTGTTCTGATCAATCAGGAAAGCACATTTTGGACCAATCAAACTGCAAGAATTTGGAGTTCTCATTTGCATGAGGACAGACCAGTTAAGGACCAAGTGTGGGGACTCCTGTCCATATAAGTCAGCTCCCCCTTTGGCTCAGAGAGCACACTTTCCCTTTGCACTGAAGATTGAAGACTGCGTCTCCGTGGCTGTGCTGAAACACGGAAGACGTCTCATCAGAGGGGAGCTGTCTTGTTGGAGAGGGGCCTGGCCCCGGGGCCACCTGGCCCCATAGCTGTTCCATGGCTGTGCTGTTTTTATAGTTATGCTCTATCACTGTTGAGCTGTTTCCACTGAATAAAATGTCCTTCTTTATCGCACCCCAAATTGGGAATTCCTGTTGGTGTTGAATTGGTGCCAATGACAAACTTAAATGATGTGAAATACTATTGCTTCCTAGTCTCTGCATAGTTTGTTATACTCAGGAAATTTGTTTCAGATTTTAGACATTTAGGTGCCACACTAAACAGGAACCTTCTCTATGAAAACGTTAATCCTTACCAAGCAACTTCAGGAAGGGTCTTAAGAATCAACTAACCTTGTTCATTGGCCCCATACTGTCAAGAATAACGGGTCATTATCATCCATTGTCAATCCTGCCTTCCCTCCCTAGCCTAACTCAGGGACTGCCACTCTATGTTCTTTCCTGAGCAATTTCTGAGTGTTTCATCAATCTCAGGTCCACCTGTGGATCTGAAACTGGTTTTGCTTCCCTTGTTCCAGGTTCTGCATTTCTAGGACTGGGCCATGAACACAGTGTGACTCCTCTGTCTCAGCTGCGTTAGCACAGCAGGCTTGCCTGGCAAGTGCCTGGTTTCCCTGCCAAGAGCTGCATTTTCCTGACTGAGTAGGGGCCCTGGGGCATGGTATGTCTGCAAAGAACTAAGAACTCCCCTTTTCAGAGATGTAATAAAACAATGCAAGCCTAGGAAAGGGACTGGTCTTGCTCTCCTTGCTCTGTCTTGTACTGCAGTAGTTTCCAGTCTTATTTTCTCTCTCCTATGTGATTATAACCTTTTTGAGATCTATGACTTTATCTGTGTGTCTTGCACATTATTTTTAATTAAAAAATGTAAAACACAGTCTCCATTCTTACTTTGGAGATGGAAATGGTGTTAGGAAAAATGACATTCCAAAGAAAGATAAGTAATCTAAGAAATAAAAATAGCCTTTTTTGAGAAAAATGTTTCTCTTTCATGTTGTTTTTTAAATATTTACCCTATATGATTAACTCAATGAGCACAGAATCCCAATGATCTGTGCTGTGTCTAATGACGATAAAGATTTTGTTTCATTTAAAAACAAACCATCTCACAGAAAAGGTAAAAATGTCCATTAATATCGCTAATTACTTCCAACACATTCTGGAGGTCCTACCCAAGATGAGTCATATTGCTTCATTTTATTTTTAATATAATGACTGAAAATTTTCATTTCATAATGGAATGACCCCAGATAGGTTTTTTGTTAAACACCAAGAGTTGGCAAACTACAGCCTTTAGGCCAAATCCAGCCCTCTGCTTGTGTTTGCAAATAAAGTTTTGTTAGAATACCACTGTGCTCATTGTCGATGGGCTATTTTTGCATGACAATGGCAACAATGAGTAGTAGTGACCCAGACTGTATGGTTAGTAAAGCCAAACATATTTCTCTTTGTTCCTTTACAGAAAGTGTTTGCTGACACCACACCTTAACTTGAAGGGTCGTTAATTAATAAAGTCTAAGATTTTATTTTATTTTCTGGTGCTCATTTCCTTTTGAGCAATGATTAATTAGTAGTTTTGCAGTCCATTTGTGTGATACCTTCCTTCAAACAGTCTGTTTGCTTATAGATCTGCACATCTGGTACAAGGCTCCTGAGCTCTTTTCCCCCAGTCAGGGAGGTTAATTGCCTTGATAAAGTTGCACATACAGATAATGGTAGGAGCCCAGAAGAGGGCTCAGGTTTATAATTCCAGTCAGTCCCCTTGTGATGACTATTTGTGTCTGAGGTTGTGACTCTTCCATTGCACCAAACCAATGTAAAAGGAAAATGTTTAGTTAACTAGCTGGTGCTCTGTGTACCAGTTAATCTGAATAATACCAATATTAAAATGTGCATTGATACCAACAATCATGCTTCCAGACTAATGCATTTTTCAAAAGGCAGTACAAGTGTCATCTAGTCCATGATGCTTTTCTAAGTGGCTAAGTTAGAATGACACTTCCACTTTGTCCCCCTAGCATGTTTTCTTTAGACCCAGGGGACCCACCTGAGCCTCAGGCCTCATGCATTGAAGGTCCTGCTCTGTCTACATTTCTCCCCAAGCCCAGGACTCTATCGGGCTAAATGGATGTGGGGCCCCCTTCTAGACTACACCCCTGTACCTGAGACCTAGGCATTCCATGACCAAATGTCCAAGCCTCCTTCTAAGCCTACCTGGATTATTTCCAGTGTTCTTCATGTATCCAAGAGCAGAGGGCAGACCATTCTGTTGTGCACACCTCCAGGCCTGAGAGTTGGCCAAGGGGAAGTTGTTTGCAGAATGTTCAGATGGCTGATGTGCAAGTTGGGGTGTCCACTCTTGTGCCTGAGGCCCTTCGTGGTTTCCAATGGAGCTGGAGATAGGAAGAGGAGGGCCTATGATTTGGACAGGCCTCCATATGAACTCTTGCTTGGGCCCTGCAAATGGATTGTGTTATCTAAAACTCCTTCTTGTGCCCTGGCTGGTGTAGCTCAGTGGATTGAGCGCGGGCTGGGAACCAGAGGGTCCCGGTTCAATTCCCAGTCAGGGCACATGCCTGGGTTGCAGGCCAGGTCCCCATGAGGGCCATGTGAGAGGCAACCATACACTGCTGTTTCTCTCCCTCTCTTTCTCCCTCCCTTCCCCTCTCTCTAAAAATAAATAAAAATAAAATCTTTAAAAGAATGAATCAAAGCTCATGGCATTTAAATGACTATGTTGTAAATATTAAACCTAAATACTGGTAATTTCATATAAAAAAATAAAACTCCTTGCACTAACTTGTTTATAAATGGTCTCTCCCTGCTAAACTGTAAACTCCTGGAATGCAAGAGCCACCTTTCCTATGTTTCCACATCTTTGGTACCTGCACAGTGGTTTGGGACACTTGGAGTGCTCAGTAGATATTTGAGGAATGAAAGAACATCATCATGTCACTGAGACTTCTGGCCAAGATGGAGGCGTAGCTAGACACACTGTCCCTCCTCGCACAACCAAAGGAGGAAAAACAACAATTTAAAAAACAAAAACAGCCAGATCTGACAGAAAACTGAACTGAGTGGAAGTCCGACAACCAAGGAGTTAAAGACACATTCATCCAGACCAGTAAGCGGGGCAGAGCCAGGTGGAGAGCACTCGGTAAGACGCGGTTTGTGGAGTGGTACCAGCAACGCTCCAGCTGCCCGGAGAGGACCGTGGCGGGTGTGCCTGGCCAAAACGTGGCAGGCGCACTCAGCGAAACCAAGACTGAGACTGGTGGACTGGGCGATCTCTCATTCTTGTGCAGATAAACTGGGAGGAAAAGTTGGGGAGCAGAACAGACCACGTGGCCCACCAACGCAGGGAAATAAAGCCTCAAACCACCAACTGAATACACCTGTGGGGGTTGAGGCAGCAGTGGGAGGAATTCCTGGCCTCACGGGGAGTTCGTTGGGGAGACCCACAGGGACTTGGAACTGTGCAGGCCTGTCCACTCACCCCAGAGCCAGCAAAGAAGGGCCCAACTTGCTTGTGGGTAGCTGGGGAAGTGCCGAGAACAGAGCAAGCGCCATTGTTCTCTCAGGCCCCGCCCCCACAGGCAGTGTCACAACACAACGACGTGGGTTGCTCCACCCCTTAAAGTAACAGGCGCACCAAGAAAAAAAAATGGCTCAAATGAAAGAACACATCAAAGCTCCAGAAAAAATACAACTAAGTGACGAAGAGATAGCCAACCTATCAGATGCACAGTTCAAAGCACTGGTAATCAGGATGCTCACAGGATTCAAAGAAAGATTGTTGCAATTACTTGAACAAATGAAGGATAATATAAAGGAAATGAGGGGAAATCTGCAGGGAACCAATAGGGATGAGAAGGAAACTGGGACTCAAATCAACGGAGTGGGCCAGCAGAAAGTAAAAAACATCCAACCAGAAAAGAATGAAGAAACAAGAATTCAAAAAACTGAGGAGAGGCTTAGGAACCTCCAGGACATCTTTAAATATCCCAACATCCGAGTCATAGGGGTTCCAGAAGGAGAAGAGGAAGACCAAGGGATTGAAAACTTATTTGAACAAATAATGAAGGAGAACTTCCCCAAGCTGGCGAAGGAAATAGACTTTCAGGAAGTCCAGGAAGCTCATAGAGTCCCAAAGAAGTTGGACCCAAAGAGGAACACACCAAGGCACATCATAATTACATTACCCAAGATGAAAAATAAGGAGAGAATCTTAGAAGCAGCAAGAGAAAAGGAGACAGTTACCTACAAAGGAATTTCCATAAGACTGTCAGCTGATTTCTCAAAAGAGACCTTTCAGGCAAGAAGGGGCTGGAGAGAAGTATTCCAAGTCATGAAAGGCAAAGACCTACATCCAAGATTACTCTATCCAGCAAAGCTATCATTTAGAATGGAAGGGCAGATAAAGTGCTTCTCAGATAAGGTCAAGTTTAAGGAGTTCATCATCACCCAGCCTTTATTATATGAAATGTTAAAGGGATTTATATAAGGCATGGAGGGATATCAACAGGGGAGTGGTAGGGGGAGAGAGGGGGAGAAGGTGCAGAGAATAAATAGCATAAATGGTAGGTAGAAAACAGACAGGAGGAGGTTAAGAATAGTATAGGAAATGTAGAAGACAAAGAACTTATGGACAAAAACTAAAGGATGGGGAATGGGGGGTGGGGGTGGAGGGGAAGAAAGGGTGGAAAATGGGACAACTGTAATAGCATAATCAATAAAATATATTTGTAAAAAGAAGAACATTCTATTCATGGGATATAAAATAAATGTGACCTCCTCAAAGGAAAAAAAAAAAAAGAACATCATCATGTCACTAAATTGACAACCAAATGGGAACTCAGTGTTCCTGTAATTATTGCTGCATAACAACCACCCCAAACTTAGCACCATAAATAACAATTTAATTATGTCACGATTCTGTGGACCAGGAATTTGGATAGAGCAGAGATGGATGACTTGTGACTACTCTGTAATGTCTAGAGCCTCAACTGGGAAGAGTCAAAGGGGGAGGGGATGACTCAACAGCTGGGGCTGGGACCATCTGGAGGCTCATTCACTCACACATCTGGCAGGGACTAGAATACTGCATGTGGCCTCTCTATGTGGCTGCTTGAGCTTCCTCACAGCATGGTGTCTGGATTCCAAGAGTGAATGTCTTCCATATAACTAAGCTTGGAAATCATTGCAGTCATAAGCTCAATGAGGTTCAAGAAGAAGGAACCTAGATTCCTACCTTTTGATAGGAGACTAGACTAAAACATATTTTAAGAAGAACATGAAGGACAGGAAACATAGTTATGGCCAACTTTAGAAAAATAGAATCTGCCACAGGTAGGTATATATTCTTTTAAAAAATTAACGTATCTACTCAGACCTATGACAAGGGGGAGCAAGCTTTTCAAATACAACAAAACAAGTAAAAAAAGAAAAATATTTACTTTTCACCACTCTAGCATTTAAAGAGATTGTGAGGAACCTATTGTGGTAAAAAGTATGGACTGCCTCTATGAGGTGAGAGGTCTAAAATGTGCTCCATTTAAAATAATGATTAGTGGCTTGCAATGCTTTTTTTCCCCCACTGAGTGGTTGATCGTTTCATTGCATTTGCTATGTCCCAGTGGTATAGAGTTACTTTTATATGAAGTACTAAAATAGCTTTTCAGAAACAAGACAGGAAGTTTCATGCTCTAATGAACTAATATAGTAAAATGTCAATATCATTAACTGGAAAAAATAGCAGGCAAATGTTTAACTCAACTCAGCTATGAAAGTTCTTTTCTTTGGAAAAATTCTTATATTGAATAATGCTTAATTTGACAGTATCAAAAATTTATGGTCACCACCATTAATACAGCAAAAAATGTATGACAAATAAGGAAACACTGTATGTAAAGATTCCAAGAATTTGTTGTTCAAATGGCTTAATTTAAGTTTGGGGCTCATGAGCAAAATACAATGGTTATATGAAGTCCTCAGAAATTTAAAAATGTTTATAAATTTAAAATAACAAAGTGAATTCAAAGATAAGGAAGAATCTGAACTGGTAGAGGCCATGCTAACACACAATTGTAAAAATTTTAACAGGGGAGCCTCCTACATTTTCATAAAATTTTTAATGCAATTTGATTTTTTAGATTCTGAAAGTGTATCTCAAGAAATTAGAGATATCTGTTTCCAAGGCTGGGTCAGAAGTGATTTTACATGGTATTTTCCAGAATCTTCCTTAAAGCATTTCTTTCTACACCTCATCCTTCTCCAAGCTCAGCCCTCTTAGAGGTTAAGAAAGTCCCTGTTCTCATTTTGTTTGAGTCTCAAATAGGGGCAGACTCTCAGCTCCAAAACATCCAACCTCTTCCAAAACACCCTCTTCAAATGCAACTTCTAGGTCTTATCTAACAAATACTGGCCTGCTGGTATCTCCAGGGTGAACAAGCAGACCAAACTTACCTTGGAGATTAAATGCACACAAAGAGAAACAGAGAGTATCTTCCAGTGTGTAGCCCAGTGGTTTTCAAATTCACTCTACAGAACATCTTTAGTGCTTACTTGTGGGAAGTAAAAGGACTGTGGCAGATGGAGTTCTATACATCCCACCCAAATTTTAATCAGATGGCTCTGGGTTTATCCGTCTTACAGATCAGACTTCCTTGCAAGTTTTTATTTGAAGAACTTTTATAAGTTAAGGTAGTGCTTCACTGTTTACATTCACCTCATTTGGCCCTCACAAATGGCTTCTAGGCATCTTTAAATAATTTATAGAAAACTCATTTCATTTCTCCATCTCTCACACCTAGTTTAGCCTAGTTAGAGATTTTTTTTCACACCAAGAACTAAAAACAGAATAAAATAGCCAACAGAGGTCAATTTTTGTTGGGGTCAAGGGCAAAACAATGGTGCCACATGTGCCAAATTTCCTGCCTTTGATCCCAACGTAGAAGAATCTCAGGATTGAAACAGTCTTTTTATTGGTATTCAAAATTATTTAATTGTTTAACTGTGAAAAATATATAGGCTAATATATCCGAAGTTAATGACACATGTTGATTGTGACTTGGCTCCACCTGGAGTCTCACTATTTTGCTTACTTTATGAGGAAATTTGGGGAAAGGGAAAAGGAAGAAGCATTGAGGTCATGTCAAATCTCAAGTTTCAACTCAAGATCTTGTTCATCTGAAAAAGAAATATGCGCCCTGTGGCCATCCTATCCTTTTACTGGGGCCCTGTCCTTTTATAGTACCCACCCCACCAAAACAAACAAACAAACAAACAAACAAACAAACAAAAAGAAACTCCTCTCTTGTTAAACGTAGTTCTTTGCTGATTTTTATACCTCAAGGCAATCATTTTATCCTAAAGAGGGAGAGAGGGATTAATATTCCATTATTGCAACTACTTTATGTTACTTAGTGGAGTGGGCTATGCCCTGGTGTAATACCTTCCTCTTGAGTGTGAGCTGCCCTAGTGACTTGCTTCTAACCAATAAAATATGGCAAAGGTGATGGGAAGTCACTTCTACGAGACTGTAACTTGCAACATGCTAGCCAGAGAGCAGTGGCTGGTGTATGTCATCTCATCTCCGGTTCAGGTTTATATTAGTTAGGGTAGACTGTGTAACAAAAGGAGCCAAAGAGGGGCTAAGAAATGCAGTCTTTGGCTCAGTGGCCATTTCCTATTGACAATTCTATACTAAGAAGGGAGTGTAAAATTTTTTGGTGGACATTTGCACTCTCTGACATACGGCATCTGGGAAATTGAACACTTTGCAATGGTTTGGCCAGATTAGCATTCAAATGTGACATGACAGTTTTAATGTTCTAGGCCCATTTGTCAATGACTATTGCTTCCCACCAATCTCTCTATTCTTGCTTTTTCCACCCAAGAACTATCCATCCAGACCTTTAGCCACCACCTGAGATGGAGTATTGAAACTAATTCAGGCCTTCTGTCTTCCTATCCCAGGAAAAGGAGGAAAGGAGATGTCCTACTTGACTTCACATTGAGGGGATTTATTTTCTCCACTGTCCCTCAGGACTGCCTGCATTTGGGACTGTAACACCCAGCAATCCACATCAAACCAGTGCTAGCCAATCTTTTATAGGCCTGCCTTGAAATTTGCCTTCATCAGAGTCACTTTCTGGTTCTTAAACAATTTCTTCCTTTCATCTCCTTGGAGATCACATTTACCTCACTCCTCTACCCTCTCTCAGATGCTCAGGGATATAAATTTCTCTTTATAGACTTACAACTTCCAATTTTAGATCTTCAGCCTTAATGTCTCCTTTGAGCTAAAAACTACACTTGACATTTCCAGATCCCTGTTAATGGCAGTCCACATTTCACATGGCTTCATTGGTGATGCCATTCCTTACTACCAATTTACATTAGTCAATCTCTCCCACTCCTTGTCAAACAGCCACTTTGATTGTCTTTGTAACACTGATCACTACCTGAAGTTACTTGTTTATTTATTTGGTTGGTTGTTTATCATCTATCCTAGATATATATACTCATGGGTGCTAAGACTTGGTATATTGTGTGCAGAGTCTAGCACAAGACCTGAAAGTAGGAGATGGTCCATAGATATTTGTCAAATGAATACATGAAGAATTCATAGGAAGGTCCCCCCGAAGTCAAAGGTGCAGACCAAAGGACACTAAGATGCAAGTAGCAGATATATTGGCTGGGTGAGTTGAGAGTTATTTTTTCGCCAAGACCATTCACCACAGGGTACATGTAATTGCCTATCAGGGTGCTAGAATGCTGTCCTATTGGGGGGCAGTGGTGAGGCAGGTAAAACCCAACAGATACTTTATAAAGTTTGTAATTATTGCATAGAAAAAATAATGGTGAGTCACTAGATCCCTAGATCACAGTGAGCAAGCATTTTTCTATAAAAGGCCAGTTAGATATTTTGGAATTTGCAAGCCATATGGTCTCTGTTAAAACTATGCATCTCTGCTATTGTAGAACGAAAGTAGCTGTAGACATTATGTAAGCAAATGGGCATGGCTATGTACAAATAAAGTTTTTTTATGTACAGTGAAATTTGAATTTCATATAAATTTCACATGCCCCCAAATTTTAATTTCACAGGCCATAGAGAAATAGGCAGTGGACAGGATTTGGCCCATTAGCTGTAGTTTGCTAACTCCTAACCAAGGTGATCAGAAGACTCAATCTTGTTTATATGCAAATCCCCCCCTCCCAGCTCTCATGACCACTTTGTAAGTAATATTTCATAAAACATTTTCATGTAATCCTTGGACTTGAGTCTCTAGGGTTATTCTGGGTTGGGAGGAGGGAGTGGGATGAGAGTCTCCCAGGCCTAAATGGTTAACTTTTATATTGCAACATAAATTATTCTTTGCTCCAGATTGCCTGTACTATCCATGTAGAATGATTAATGTCAAGATGATAAAATGATGCAGTCTCTTGAATTTGATTCCAGCTGTTCCCATCCCTGATATGATTTGTGAATGACAGTTGTATTTTTCACTGGTGATTAGTTAATGCTGGGAAGGACAGCCAGATGATAGTTGTCTAGAATTCTAAAACCAAAGATTTACTTGGCTGGAAAACTGTTCAACAGAATATCATTATACTATGTACCACAAATTCATTTAGCATTTGCCATTAGAAGGTTCTTAGCATTGGGGAAGCAATCTACAGCCTGAAGAATTTCTTAGACCACTTGATTATACTATGATTACAGAACAATGGTAACCAAGAAAAGGCTTCCATCCACATGATGCATTGCTCTTGTTTAGAACACAAATGAACTCTTAAAGAAATTATTCCATTTTTCCTGAGCCCTTTATTGATTTGTTCATGGCTAGAGGACATCTCAAGTGTGCATCTCAGTTTGGAACCCAAGTGTCAAAAGTTGCTGGATTTAGCCCACAATGGCAACAGTGACTTTACAATGTGCCAGGCAGTACACTATTTCATACTCATTTAATCTTCACACCAGTGCTTCTAAACATTATGCTACACTGTCAGAATATTTGTCCTTCCAAGTCCTTGGAAGGGCAGGCAATTTGGTCTCTTGTTCTCTCTGAATCTCTCTGGCCTCTCAAACTGTGATTCTCTATGGATAAGAATGGGATGAGTTTAACTCAGAGTTTCTCAACCCCAGAACCATGCACACCCGGGGCTCAATCATTCTTTAATTGAGAGGACATCCTGTGCACTGTATGATGTTTAGCAACGTCCCTGGCTTCCACACACTAGATGCCAGTAACACCCTGCCCCACGCCCCAAGTTGTAACGGCCAAAAATGTCTCTAGACACTACCAATGTCCCATGGGGGACAAAATCACCACGATTTGAGAACCATTGCTTTAACACAATCTCCCTCAATGTAGCACTGAGCATATAAAATTGTCCTTGGGTATCACCGTGTATTTTCACTTATTGTGTGAGAGACCATCTTGGAATGAGTATTTCTTTATTTCAGAAATTGAAATGGGAGTGTGTCTATTCATCATGAATTCTGCTTTGTGAAAAACAGAGTTCATTATGATGTTGGCAACAGTGTGACTAAATTCTCTACTCTGGATTCAAATTAGTGTAAAGGAGGTATAAATTTTTTTGATAGGTGAAGAGCAGATAACAAAGGACTCTCTCTCTTTGTCTCTTACTCTCTCCATCTCTTCTGGTAAACATCTCCATGACCTTAAAGTAAATAAACCAGTGTTTTCTCTTTGTATGGGATCATGGGCATATATTTTTTTTCCTTCATGGTGTTTTTCATTTTCAAAACTTTCTGCCATAAGCATGTATCATTTTTAAAATCACATAAAAATTCTTTTAAAAAATGGAGTCACTAATCCACACTTGGATTTCTAGCTGATGTTAACAATTTCTTTGGACAATGTGAGACTTAGCTTTCTCATGAAAACACTAATGCCATTGTAGCTCCAATGAAAAATTTTCTTAGGGAGAACTTCAGTGGTGGATACAGAAAAATAATGTCTGCTACTTGATCATGAAAATAAAATTAGAGCAACATCTTAAAAATTTGAAATGCCAAGGATTTGAAAAAATAAACCTCCCACCACCAGTTTAGAGTTATTTAATATATTCATTAAAGAAAAATAGAGGGCAGGAACAGCAGTTGCTTTGAATTACATGCTATTTGGGATCAGCAACAGCAGATTAACAAGGTTTTACTATGTTTCAGATGTTTGTCAATGATTGATTATCAGCATTCATATCTACATATGCTTACCAGGCTTTCAGGGCACAAGGTTTTTGAGACAGAGGTTATGTCTTTTATTGATTCTGTGCAAGGCCAGACCACACTGGAGAGCCCTAATATGTTGGCGGAGTATTTTGACCATTGATAACAGTGTGCAGACTATTAAGCTCAAAACCCCAAGGCCAAGGTGGAAACAGCCTGGGAACAAAGCCTGCAAAGGCTTTTTATGACTAAAAAGCCCTAAGCAAGCATATAGCTTTCCCAATCAGCAAAAGTACTTGGCTCCAGCCTGTCATTAAAATGTGGGCATGGACCCAGCGCTAGGTCCAGGAAAGCAGCCCCCCTCTGGACCTATGAGCAGGCTTCCCCGAGCAGAGCAGGAAGCCCTGGTTTCAGGCCCCCTGGAAGCTGAGAAGGCTCCTTGAGTGGCCTGGACTCCAGCTCCCACCTGGATAAGTTGGAGAAGTGACGGCTTTCAGGCTGAGGCCTGCAGAAGCAGAATTCCCAAATTCCCAGCCAAAGAACATAATCCTGAAGTGGAAAAACAAATGAAATTCATACAAACTGAACCCAACAATTCTCTTTTCTCTTTGGAAAGGAAAAGGTTGGGAGATACCTGTGGACAAACACTATACAGAGGCTACCTCCTTCCTTCTTCTTATGGCAGAAGCCTGAGGAAACTCTGCACAGAGTTAACAAATGAGGTCAGAAGGTGCAATCCATCCAAAGTTCTCTCTGATTGGCGACACCCTCCATGGGACTCCCTATACCATCATGACGGATTTCCTTTGGTTCTTAATTTTTGTTTAGCTTCTGGTTCTTTGACTGAGTGAAGCAATTGGATTTCTTAACCAGAATTAAATTGTTAAGTCCCAATTGCACAAGGGAGGAAACGTTCTCAAGTAATTTTCATTCAGATGAAATGGGGATAAACCGATCTTGAAATAGAAGGAAAGAATTAAAATAGTAACTCTATTCCCAGGTATGTTTTTCTCCTGTAGGAAACAGTGGTTTAAAGTTTATGGAGCAGGTTAATGAGTTGGAGAACCTTGCCTTTTGGCCCATGTCCTAAAATAAGACTTTTAAACACACTTCAAAAATATACAACACTCTCATTAATGGTGAATAAAGAAGTGGGTTTTGAATCAGGATGTAAAGGCAGAATGATTCATATAATATGTAGCAGAAATTGGGTTTTTCAGAAATAAAAAATTTCATTGATTAAATGATTCCTGGAACACCACGGGCATTTATTTTTCTTCTTTGTGTTCTTTGATATTTTTCAAAATTTTCTTCAATAAATATACTTTACTAGAGTGGAGAAAAGAGACTAAATTTGAGAGTTGAAAAATTGATGTGATTTAAAGAGGACCTTTCAAGACGTAGAGTTATCTTCAAAAATCTGTAGAAAAGGAAAATAAAAAAATAATTTTTGGCTTTGCTGGAAGGTCATGGATGGATTGGAGGACTTTTAATCTTGTTCTTTTATTCTAATTGTTTCTTTTTTATGGCTCCAGAAGCCTTTGTCCTCTTTTCTAATACTGTTAATCAGAATATGTGTAACTCACAAAGTTGAGCATCTACCAACTCGTCATAGTTGCTTAATTTCTCTTGTACTCAGTGTGCATTCAACCACTGGGAGTTCTAGCCAAGATGGAGGCACAGGTAGAAACTCTTTGCTTCCTTGCACAACCAAAAGGAGGATGACAACCAATCTAAAATCAATAAACAACCAGAAGTGCCAGAAAATCAAACTGCATGGAACTCCGACAACCAAGGAATTAAAGAAAAAAAGCAACCAGAACAATCAGACTGGTAAGGCAGTGGACAGCACAGGCTGACTCAGAGAAACCGAGGCCAGGTGGCAGACCGGGCAGGCGGGGCTAGTGGCGGTGAGGCTGCAGACTGCATGGGTGGGGATGACTTAAGGAGAAACTGAGACTCAGAGTTGACTGAGGACTATAGCAGTTGCTGCAGTAGGAGAAACTCCCAGTCTCACACGAGAGTCTGGTGGAAAGTGCGCTAGAGAGGAGCAGGTGAGCTGCATTGTTCCCTCTCCTTCTCCTTCTCCACAGGCTCAGCTGAAGCACAGCAAAGAGGGTTGCCCTGCCCCAGTGAATACCCAAGGCCCTGCACCCTTACAAGTTATCAGGTGCACCAAGACAAAGAAATACGGCCCAAATGAAAGAACAGAGCAAAACCTCAGAAAGAGAACTAAGTGATTAGGAGCTAGTGAACCTATCTGGCAGAGAATTTAGAGCCCTGGTAATCAAAATGCTCACAGATCTGATTGAGCTTGGTCAAAAAATGAAAAAAACAAATGAAAGATACCCAAAATGCAATAAAGCAAAATATTCAGGGAACCAACAGTGACGGGAAGGAAACCAGGACTCAAAGCAACGATTTGGAACAAAAAGAAAAAATAAACATCTAACCAGAACGGAATGAAGAAACAAGAATTCAAAAAAGTGAAGAGAGACTTACAACCCTCTGGGACAACCTGAAACATTTCAATATCCGAATTATAGGGATGCCAGAAGGAGAAGAGGAAGACCAATAAATTGAAAACTTATTTGAACAAATAATGAAGGAAAACTTCCCCAATCTGGCAAAGGAAATAGACTTCCAGGAAGTCCAGGAAGCCCGGAGAGTCCAAAAGAAATTGGACCCAAAGAAGAACACACCAAGGCACATCGTCATTAAGTTACCCAAGATTAAAGATGAAGAGAGAATCCTAAAAGAAGCAAGAGGAAAGGAGAGAGTTACCTACAAAGGAGTGCCCATAAGGCTATCAGCTGATTTCTCAAAACAAACCTTGCAGGCAAGAAGGGGTTGGAAAGAAGTATTCCAAGTCATGAAAGGCAAGGACCTACATCCAAGATTACTCTATCCAGCAACGCTTTCATTTAGAATGGAAGGGCAGATAAAGTGCTTCCCAGATAACATCAAGTTAAAGGAGTTCATCATCACCAAGCCCTTATTATATGAAAGGCTAAAGGGACTTATCTAAGAAAAAGAAGATAAAAACTATGAACAGTAAAATGACAACAAACTCACAACTATCAACAAATGAACCTAAAAGAAAAGAAAAACAATGAAAACAAAAACTAAGCAAACAACTAGAACAGGAACAGAATCAGAGATATGGAGATCACATGGAGGGATTTCAGTGGGGAGGGGGGAAGGGAGGAATGGGGGGAAGGTACAGGGAAGAAGAAGCAGGATTAGTAGGCATAAAGTAGATGGGGAGAGATAAAAAATGGTATAGGAAACAGAGGACTCAAAGAACTTATATGTACAACCCATGGACATGAACTAAGCGGGGGGCGGGAGGTGGTTGCTGGAGGGTTGGGGGGGCAGGGCAGAGAGGGGATAAAGGGGGAAAATTGGGAAAACTGTAAAAGCATAATCAATAAAAAATACTTAAAAAAAGAAATGTAAAGAAAAAAACCCATATCTCTTGGACCGTCTGAACCAGCTTTGCTCTGTATGAGCTGCTGGATGCCAAAAGCACTACTAATCTCTGGGTTAGATGGCAACAAATGAGAGCAGGTTAGGCTTATTGTTAGTGGCATAAATTTTTTAGATCTTGAAAGAAACTTGAATTGAATAATATATAAATCTAACATTGATATTGTCCCTTTCTCCTTTTCATTTTTTCCTTCTATTTTCTTTCCTTCCTCCATCTCTACTTTCTTCCCTCCTTTCTGTCTCTCTCTGTCCCTCCCTTCCTTCCATTATTCCTCTCTCCCTTCCCTTCTTCCTCCCTCCTTCCCTACCTTTCTCCTTCCTTTCTTCCTAGTTGTAGTAAACATTCACTGAAGACATGCAACAAACTAGGGGCCATGTTAGCTACCAGACGTATTAAGAAGTAATAAGCACAATCCCTACCTTCATGGATCTTATGTTCTAATAGGAAAAAATTCCTTGGGGGAAGGCAGAAATGGATGAGTTCTTCTGAAGTGTGTAATAGAGAAAGAAAGAAAAGATAATAGCTATACTTTGGGGCTACCATTTTCTTTCAAAAAGCAGGCCCCCATATTCTATGTAGAATATTTTTTTAAAGATTTTATTTATTTATTTTCAGAGAGAGGAGAAGGGAGGGAGAAAGAGCAATGTACGGTTGCCTCTCACATGGCCCTCACCAGGGACCTGGCCTGCAACCCAGGCATGTGCCCTGACTGGGAATCGAACCGGGACCCTCTAGTTCCCAGCCCGCGCTCAATCCACTGAGCTACACCACCCGGGCCTATGTAGAATATTTTTATAGCTGTTACCAAACAAACAAACAAACAAACAAAAAACTATTCTCTCATTTGCTTTGGGCAGACAAACTTAATTTCCTGACAGCAGAGCCAAAGTATAGCCATGACCAGAGGCAATATCTTACCTTGAGGTTTAATTTGGAAGGTAAGGGTGCCAGTATTTCCTGTGCTGCAAGAAACTTTGGAAATAATTTATTTTTGCAGTGCAAATAAATAGTTTGAGCGCTTAGTAAATTCGTTTTTCGTATTTTTAAAAACACACACTGTAATGTCAATCTCTTTTTTTCCACCTGCAGGAATAATAATTTGCATAATATAATCAGCAAGTACACCAAAACTTCTGTACCTGAATTCCAGGTATACCTAGGGTCAGATCTCTTGGTTATTTGCTTATTGGCAGCTTCTAGATCCAAGAAGCTGGAGGTGTTATCCTTCCCACATCCCTACCTCCCTCTCTCTTGACTTTACTGATAGCCCCCTGAGCACACCAGGGAAGTCGAACTAGTGAGCTTGACAATGACTACATTATCAATATACACCCTAAAAGTAATTCAGTGGCCTGGGAGCAAAGAGGAAGGGATAGAAAATTGGTAGGAAGGTGACATAAGAAGATTCTGTGGACAAGGAATGTTATAATGATAGAACATTTATATAACATTATAACATTCTAATGATATACATTGATATTATGATTAAAGTGTTCATCTAGGCCAGTGGTCTTCCAACAGGAGTGAGACATTTGGCACTGGAGGACACTTGGTGCTGTGTGGAGACCTATTTGGATATTTGGTTGTCACAGTTGGGAGGGGGATGCTACTGGTATCTAGTGGGCAGAGATCAGGGATTCTGCTCAACAGCCTATAGTGCATGGGACAACCTTCCAACAAGGAATTAACCAACCCCATGCGTTCATTGTGCTGAGGTGGAGAACCTTTGCTTTACAGAAGGGACAGCTAGGGAAAAGACTGAATGATAACAACAAGGCATCAGAGGAATTTGTCCATGGAATGAATGAGGTGAGGGGGGAAAAAGTACGTATGGAAAATATATTTAACAGATACTGGCTTTCCTGTCCTGTGTGTTCATGAGGGTAGAAGAGTATACTTGGTAATCTCATTAGATCCAAAATACATAAGCAAGCAAAGTTTGTAATATCTTGCCTAAATTGAAATTGAAAACTTGACACCCAGACTATAATTAGCAAGAATGAACAACTTCCTAATTTTTACCCAATTCACCAGGGCATTTTAACACTCAGTCATCTCATTTCCTTCCAGAGCTGTAAAGGTGTCATGATTTCAATCTCCCTGCAGTGGAATTTTCCTGCAACCCAGAGCCTAGTCATTCCACTTGGGTGATGTTTTTGATGGCTGTGCCGGACAGCATTAAGGAAAATTGTTCACATTTGTGTCTCCGATGCTATCATGAGCTGTACTGATACTCTTCTAGTCAGAGCTATCCCAGAGGACTTCCTGGTGTTAAGGACAAAAACCTCAGGAAGAATGAGCTGCCTTTGAAAGTCTGCTGCCTCAGCATGTGCAGCCACTGTCTGAACTCACACAAACAGAAGCCCAGAGTGGTACTTCTGTGTTGGTCCAGAAGAGTCTCTCCTGCCTGGTTCCCTGCCGGGAGTGGGAGGCCTGTAGTTTTTCTTTGGGCTTGTCCTTCATGCCCAGGATGTTTCCCATGTGGCTATATGTGAGGACAATTTTACTCTCATCCTTTGCTCAACAAGTGTTAACATTACTTGAAAAATTCCACCAAGAGAAGATTGATTGACTTGGAAAGGAAAAAAAAATACATGTATTTCAGGGCCTAGAAACCAGGCTCAGGAGGGAGCAGGCGGCCTTCTGTTTTTGGCACCAAATCTAGCGGCATTGCTTAATGAGAACTGCCTGTCCGGCGGGATCAAGGGCTTGGGCTCTGCAGGCTGGTTGGCCCCCATGAACTCCAGGGTTGAAGGTTCACGCCCTGGCACTTCTGCTTCCAGTCAATCATGTGAATGTTTCAAACATACTCCCAAAAGCAACCTTCTCCATTTCAGGATGTCCTGAATGCCAGTTTTGGAATGTGGGAAGGGAGCAAGAGGCAACTGATAACAGATGCTGTGATTTGAACACCTCCCCTCATTTCTCTGTGTGGACCAGTTCCCCAGGGGCCAAAGGTCAGTAGCTTTGATTGGACTCATTGTTCCACACTGACAGCTGGATGTTCATTCTTGTTTGTCTCTTGCTGCTTCTGAATCTGGTCTCACCAAACTGGATTCACCACAAGGCTTGACATGGGAATTTAAACCAAGGCTATTCATCTCTCACCATCTATAGTAACTTATTTATTGGGTACTAACAACAGACTCTAAAAAAGCAGTAGACCCAACAAAAGGCTGCATAGCCAACTCCATTTTTTAGGCCCGCTCCAAAATTTCCAACCCCAGACCCTGTTTTCTTCAACTGACCCTGTCATTGCTCTCACTCTCGTTCTTTTGGGCATAAAGGTGAATGGGAATAGAAAGGAATCATGCTTTATTTATTAAGTGAATCAACTCCAGGGAATGTTCATTGTTTGGAAGTCTACTTTGCTGTTTACATAGCTACTGCAGCTGTCTTTTAATTAGTGTTTTGCATGCTATATCATTTGTCATCTTGTTACTTTTAATCCATATATATCTTTATTATTTAAAGTGAGTTTTCTTGTAGATTAAATATAGTGTAGGATAAATGAGCCTGGAGTTGTTCTTGAGTCACCATATCTTTGGAAAACATGGGTGTGACCAGTTTGTTTAAGGGGGCTGCAAGGCAATAGACCTGGGAACATGGGAACAGACTCAGAAGTAATAAAGGAAAAAGAGAAATCAACCCAGAAAAAGAAGCATAGCAGCAGCACCCAGTTAATGATGTAAGGTCAAGTTGAAGAAGCAGGCAACATAGGCATTGGGTGAAATTCCAAAAGAAGGACTGCTGCTGCCTAAGAAGTTCAGAGTATGTGCTAGAGATCATGTCAGAGTGAGTTCAAGGACAGAAAACCCAGCTACCAAGAAGAAATGAGAAAGGAGGCCGAGATTCTGTGATGCTGTCATAAAAAATAGGGAGTCTGGTTTCTGGGAAATTGGATGGAACTATGAAGAAAGTGGGGCACCAAAGTCAGAGGGCACATGTGGATGTGGAAGGGAGTGAATCAGCTGAAGGGATATTTAAGAGATAAAACCAACAGGACTTGATGATCAATTGGACATGGAGAGTGAGGAAGACAAATACAAATTTCTGGATTTTGATTAATGACACTGGTTGGATAGGGCAAGATTCCATGGAGAGATCATTAAGTGCCGTTTTGAACATGTCAAATTTGAGGTGCCCTTTAGGCATCCAAAAAGGTCAGTGTATGAGGTTGAGCTCAGTAGAGAAATTAGATGTAGAGATTTGAATTTGGGGGAACCTGCACAAAATGGTGAAGGAGGAGATAGTATGGATGGCATTGCCTAAGAACAGATTAGGAAAGAACTGAAGTTGTCATCATCTCACAAGATGCTGTGTGTCAAGATGAGGCCACACATTGATGGGACTATGTGATGTTGTGGACAGTTTTTCACCTTAGTCAGTATTGTTTGAGTAGAGTGAAGACACTGAATGCCTGATGGAGTTTGGGAAGGTATGGAGGTGAGGAAACAGAAACAGAACATCTGAACAGCCCTTTGAAAAACTTGACAGAAAAGAGGCGGTGAAAGAGGGAAGATGTTGAAGAATAAGGTTATGGAAGGGGTGAGATAAACTGAAACCGAACAGCTTTGAATGAACATAATCAAAAATTGAACTTTGAGAATAAACAGACCGTGAAAAAGAACCAATGTTCATTAAACCATTTTTTCTGTCTCTCCGTAATTAGTAATTGGTTTTCGGCCATGACATATTTGCTTGTTAATTGCTATACTGCCTATTTATTCATGCTTTTATAATTCTCTTAGAACATGGCTGAAAAAGATCCAAAAGGAGACCTGAATTCCTTTCCATAAATCGCCCATATTAAAGCAGCACAACTACAAGTCCTCAACCCCATTTTATTTTACATTCTTGAATGTGCATCCCACAGTAAGAATGGTACTGATGGGAAAAGGATTTGGCAAGTTCCGCATGACTCCCTTTTCATGCTCCTACTATAATCACAAGCAGCTATGTTCTTCAACGTATTTTACTTCTACATTTTTAAAGTAATTTTAAAAAGAGGGTAGGTTACTCTCTGGAGTATATGACATGCCCTTCAAGTTGACTTTGAAAGGTGATTAATTACAGCAGTGTCTGTTCAGTTTCAAAGTTCAAATTAAATGTACTTCAAAACTCTTATTAAAGGGAATATATTTTACACACCTGTCACTTCAGAGAAGGGCTGATTCAAGTCAAAATTATGAGGGAGGCAAAGCTAATCATTAGAACTTGCATACCCTACTCTGTTGAATAAAAGAATAACCCATGAGTGGCCCTGTCTTAAGTACTCTAATTCTCCATGAGTTCTGTGATTTCAGAATTGATGTGATTCAAAGATGGAAAGGACTTGAGAGCTCACTGAGGCCCAGAGCCATGAGGCAACATGGCTGAGTTGTCAGTGAGTGAACAGAGTGAGGAGATCATTAGAGCATGCCCTGAGGGCTTCGTGCTGCCAGTCTAGTACTGTGTCTGATGGGAGACTCAAGAGTTGGAAACTTTTAGTTTTAGATAATAGTCAATAAACTTAGCAATCAGTGCATGTAAAAAACTATTATTTCAGGGACTGAAGGTATGACCCACTGTGACTCCAGACCACAAGCAGTTCCACCCTTGTGTCCCAGGAGTGCAAGCAATCGAGATGGTATCTGAGCCATTGTGCTCCAGGGGGGAGACACCCACCACCCAGGACACACATAAAGACCACTGCCCAAGACATAGAAGAATGCTGTAGCATTTTATCTGATTAACCTTTTTCCTGAATTTCATACCCATTACTTATACTTTTCTTGTCCTTGTCAAAGGGGTCAGTTTGAACAAGAATGTAAGACGGTCTGTTAGGGTACATAACCTGCCATCTTCTCAGATTGCCAGACATCTGAATAAAGCGCCCATAAAGAGTCAATCCATCTTTGTTTATTGGTTCTGGTAGTGACAGGCAGCATGAATGCCGGCTTTTCTGGTTTCATATTTGCTACAGCAGGAGGTAGCAAAATACAGCAGAAGCTAAACGTAGCCCCATTCTTGTTTGTAAATAAAGTTTCATTGGAACACAGCCTCACCCATTCATTTACATATCCTCTATGGTGGCTTTCACTCTACAGCTGCAGAGTTGAGTAGTTGCCACAGGGACAGTACGGCCATCAAACCCTAAAATATGTACTATCTGACCTTTATAAACATTGGCTGCCTATCCTGGCTTCACTTTAAAATCACTTCCAAAGAATGAGACTTCCGGCCAAGATGGAGGCATAGGTAGACACACTGTCCCTCCTCGCACAACCAAAGGAGGAAAAACAACAATTTAAAAACAAAAACAGCCAGATCTGACAGAAAACTGAACTGAGTGGAAGTCCGACAACCAAGGAGTTAAAGAAGACACGTTCATCCAGATCAGTAAGTGGGGCGGAGCCGGGAGGAGAGCACTTGGCAAGACGCGGTTTGTGGAGATACCGGCAACACTCCAGCTGCCGGGAGAGGCCTGTGGCGGGCGTGCCCGGCCAAAACACGGCAGGTGCACTCGGCAAAACTGGGGCTGAGACTGGGGGACTGTAGGTCCCTCATTCTTGCGCAGATAAACTGGGAGGGAAAGCTGGGGATCAGAACAGGCCGCACGGCCCACCAACGCAGGGAAATAAAACCTCAAACCACCAACTGAATACACCTGTGGGGGTGGAGGCGGCAGTGGGAGGTACTCCTGGCCTCACAGGAGAGTTCATTGGGAAGACCCACAGGGACTTGGAACTGTGCAGGCCCGTCCACTCACCCTGGAGCCAGCAAAGAAGGACTCAACTTGCTTATGGGTAGTTGGGAAAGTGCGGAGAACAGAGCAAGCGCCATTGTTCTCTCAGGCCCCGCCCCACACACAGCATCATGGCACAACGACGTGGGGTGTCCTGCCCTGGTGAACACCTAATGCTCCGCCCCTTAAAGTAACAGGCGCACCAAGAAAAAAAAATGGTCCAAATGAAAGAACACATCAAAGATCCAGAAAAAATACAACTAAGTGATGAAGAGATAGCCAACCTATCAGATGCACAGTTCAAAGCACTGGTAATCAGGATGCTCGCAGGATGTGAAGAAAGATTGTCGTGATTGTCTCAATTACTTAAACAAATGAGAAGAGATGAGAAGGAAAATGGGACTCAAATCATTGGAGTGGACCAGCAGAAAGAAAAAAACATCCAACCAGAAAAAAATGAAGAGACAAGAATTCAAAAAACTGAGGAGAGGCTTAGGAACCTCCAGGACATCTTTAAACGCCCCAACACCCGAGTCATAGGGGTTCCAGAAGGAGAAGAGGAAGACCAAGGGATTGAAAACTTATTTGAACAAATAATGAAGGAGAACTTCCCCCAGCTGGTGAAGGAAATAGATTTTCAGGAAGTCCAGGAATCCCAGAGAGTCCCAAAGAAGTTGGATCCAAAGAGGAACACACCAAGGCACATCATAATTACATTACCCAAGATGAAAAATAAGGAGAGAATCTTAGAAGCAGCAAGAGAAAAGGAGACAGTTACCTACAAAGGAGTTCCCATAAGATTGTCAGCTGATTTCTCAAAAGAGACCTACCTTACAGGCAAGAAGGGGCTGGAAAGAAGTATTTGAAGTCATGAAAGGCAAGGACCTACATCCAAGAATACTCTATCCAGCAAAGCTTTCATTTAGAATGGAAGGGCAGATAAAGTGCTTCTCAGATAAGGTCAAGTTCAAGGAGCTTATCAACACCCAGCCTTTATTATATGAAATGTTAAAGGGATTTATATAAGGCATAGAGGGATATCAACAGGGGAGTGGTAGGGGGAGAGAGGGGGAGAAGGTGCAGAAAATAAGTAGCATAAATGGTAGGTAGAAAATAGACAGGGGGAGGTTAAGAATAGTATAGGAAATGTAGAAGACAAAGAACTTATGTGTATGACCTATGGTCAGAAACTAAAGGGCAGGGAATGGGGGGGTGGAGGGGAAGAAAGGGGGGAAAATGGGACAACTCTAATAGCATAATCAATAAAATATATTTAAAAATAAAATAATCATTTCCAAAAATTGTACAGGGTGCTGGGGCACACTCTAGACTTCATCTCCAATCTTTCAGGATGGGATCCAGGAATCAGCATTTGTAAAAAAAATAAAGGTGGTTTTAATGCTCAGCCAGGTTAAGAATCACTGCATTACCTCATGCTGTTTATAACACACATTACCTTGAAAACACATTTCAGGATCTAAGTGCATTTTCATATAGATATGAGACTGGATAAAGCCCTCCAGAGCTGCACTTCACAAATTTTTGCTAGTATCAGAACCCCCTGGAGAGCTTGTTAGAACTCTACTTGCTGGGTCTTGCCCCCAGAGATTCTGATGAGTAGGTCTGGGGTAGGGTGGCAGAACTGGCATTTCCAACAAGCTCACAGGTGGTGCTGATGCTGCAGACCCATGACCATACTGCACAGCACTGACTTAGATCAAAGGGGCCTGCATCTGTAATGAGAAAGTCAAGTTGTGTGAACCAGGGGGTGGGGTTGGGGGTAGATTTATGGGCCAACTGCTGGGAGTGTTCCAGACCACACTGTAAAGACCCTCCAATCATCCTTGCCCTCCCCTCCTCCACGCCACTTATAAGACTCAAAATAAAGCCATTCTTGTTCCAGGCTTTCATTGCCATATAGGTTCTCTTTTATTGTATTTTTAAAATTCCTGGGTACTATTTTGAGTCTTGTAAAGTAACTGTATTTTGAATGAAGGGAGGCAGGATGGTAGACACGAGCAAATTTCAGGCAAAAAGGAAGATAGATTATGTGTCGCAAAGTAGTACGTTGGATAAATATTTGTGGGAATCATGAATGTGAAAACACAAAATGAAGAAAAGGAACAGAGACAGGCAGAGTCAGAGGGCCTTGGAACCATAAAAAATGATTTTATTTTGAAGCAGAAAACAACAGCAATAAAGAGGATAGCCTGGGCTGGGTGAGGTCTTGGCAGTGTGACTCGAGTACCAGGAACTGAATTTGTCCAGGTGAAAGGAGCAACACAGAGAACCGACTTTCCATTTACAAACTCAGCAAATCACCACATCTTCATGACACTAATCAGTAGATTCCCATTTACACTGGCTTGGATTGCTTTTCAGCTTTCAGATTTTGTAATGATGTTGTACATATTTTTGAAAGTGAAGGAGCCAGCGTGGTGAAGATTTTGGTGTCCACTTTTCTTCTCTTTTTGATATATCAGGCATTGAATCAGTTACAGGAAAAGTAGAAAATATCTGTGAGAGCTTTGCTTTAAAAATCCCCAAAGAACAAGAGTTTCTTATCTGCGGCACTACTTATATTTTGGGCAGGACAACTCTTTGTCATGGCTGTGCTGTATGTTGTAGGAGGTCGAGCAGCATTCCTGGTCTCTATTCATTAGATGTCGGGAGCACCCTCTCCCAAGTTCGAATGACCAAAAATGACTCCAGACATTGACCAATTGCCCCCTTGTTGAGAAGCACTAATTTGAAAATAACCGTCCTCCCCCATTATTGTCTTTATATTCTTCTTAACATTTTATAAGGGTAGACCAGATAGATCATCAACTTCCCAACATTAAAAGCACATGCAAGTGAGCATATATGTGTGTCTCTGCAAGCAATGCATATATGCCTGGAGCCAAAATGGAATTCCACATTCACTGGAGGGTGCTGCTTTGGTTCGTTGGCAAGTTTAAGATCAATATATCAGTACCATAATAAAATGCCTGTTTGTCATCTGCTCTTTTCCTCTTCTCCAGCAGAAACCATCACTAATATTTGCAGTCAGTTTCTGAGTCATTTTCTTTTAATGCTGGGAAGAAAATCTTCATCCAGGCTCTTTCTCACATTAATCTATTTAGATTCCTACTTGAATTATATGGCCAGCCACTTTGACATTAGATCCAGGTTTCTTCATTTGTATCCACCAAGAAGAGAGGTGCCATATTTCTGAGTTTTGTTCTGAGAACTGGCTGTGTAATTTGAGGCCCAGTGCAACGTGAAAATGCAGGCCCTTTGTTCAAAACTATTAAGACTCTCAAGATGGCAACAGCACTGTTGACATAAACATGCTGGACCCGGCAGCCTCGGCTGGCACTGCATCGATTTTGTTGTATTAACTTAATGGCACTACTATCTCTTTCTCTCCTGAATTGCAATGCTTCTTGTGAAGTAAGGACCTCAAAAACAAAATACTGTGACCCCAATCCACTTAAAGAATTGTACTGCAGCAAGTGTATACGCCATATATTTTTTAGACTTTCAAAAAAACTCCACATGGAAATCTTTTCTACATCATTACAACAATGAAAGTAAACAATGTGGACTTCCACCATATACATATTTTCTGGTAAATATAACAACATGGACATAACTGGTATTATCCACAATGTTTTAAGTTAGCAAAGAGTGAGACTTCCACAACAAAATTATAACATAATTCCTTGTCTTTATAAAAATAGTCAAAACATAACCTAAACGGCTTGCAGTGAAAATCTGAGTCATAATTGCTTTATATTGAAAAACATTATATTCATGGAAATATTGTCCTTCTGGTAAATGCTTTACATTAACATCGTAAGGCAAACTGTAGCATTTATTGGTACCTGGAGACCATGAATTTTAGACCCTTTTATTTAAAACCTGTTAATGTACAAAGTGCATTAAAATATTCATTATTCAGCTACCAAAAACAGTATGTAAAAATTACTAAGACAACAATTTCAGTTTATTCTGGGAAGGCAAATACACATTGTTTTTATATTATAGAAAAATCCTATTAGATTTCCAGAGAATGATTTTTTTCCATTGAGGTGTTTATCTTTTAGATGTGAAATTGCCCTAAGTAGCTATGAAAATATTCATCTGGGTATAAATAATGTAGTAAATATATAGACTCTGTCTGTTAAGGAAAAGGAGAGCATCTGCCAGCGAAGAGGACAGAAGCACGGGAAGTCACCGTGAGGTCCAAACTTGAAATCACACAATGTGAGGTTGAAACTGTGGGTCTATGGACGGAGTAAGTGTGGGAGAATAATTGGTTGATTTGCCTAAAAACAAATCACTAAAAACGATGCTTAAATCCACTAGCCTGTTTAGTCAAAATGGCTGATTCAGTAGCCCAGATAAATATTTTAGCACATGAAATGATTTGTAGGTGTCATGCCCTTCATCAAGGTAGAACTAATGCCAGATTCCAGGTCCAAGGACTGCTTGAGAAAGCCTACTCCATGGACCCTTCTGACGTCAGGCCAGGCCAAAACTCCCACCTGATATTCCATTAGCAGGTTCCCTTGGCAGGTCCCAGTGCGGGAATAGCAAATTTGATTTTGTCTCATAACTCTATGGTAAACTATACTAGAATATACAGAGGGACTTCTATATCTTTCAAGATGTGCTTAATTAAAGTCAGTTTATAATAACTTTTGAGGCATGTATACTAGCAAATAGTACTTTATGCAATGTCCTTTGTCATAAATGCTAAATGTTTTGGGGGTAACTTATATTTGAACATGGTAGCAGTGGTTGGGGCCATGTCCCGGAGAGCAAAATCAATGCACAGTGGTGCTGCTATTTGTGGTTAAAAATGTTTATTTCCTCAGCCCCAGTGACAAAAGAAAAATTATTTAGGTGGGGGTGGGGGGATAGGACAGCTATTAAATGTAGTGAAGAAATTTCACAGGCCTAAAGAAACTATTAAAAGGAAGAATGAAATAGATTTATACCATGAAATAGAATCCTACTTCTGATGAAACACAAATCAGGTTGAATTTCTGAATAGTCAGTAGGATTCAAAGTGACTATTTTCAATTGCAATCTCATTCTTAATGTTCTCCCAGGATCCTTAATCCTGGGAAAAGCAGGGCACAATGTGGCCAAAGGTTTCAGAACCTTTCTTTCCAGCTATCTCACCAGCCATCAGCAGTAATGAAAGACTTGGCCATTGCAGATCCCAAGCTCCAAATTCAATTCTTCCCATTCTCGCTTTCACTCTGCATTTTAGTTGACCTAACAAAAGCTTCTTACATCACAGTTAAAACACCTCAAGATAAACCAGAGTAAGAATTCCCATTTACTTCCCTACTAGGTTCAAAACGATGTTTTGTTTTTAAAGCAGCTGCATATTCTGTTATGCACTGTCATAGACTACGGTGAAATAAAGATTGTAAATAGCTGATAAATGTATGAGCCTCTTAATGTGCAAAACCAAGTAATTCCTAAAAGAGCCGCAATCCCCATTATGTTTCTTTTATAAATAATCTATAAATTTTCCTGTAAATACAAAAAAATTTGAAGAAATTATTAAAGACTGTACTTAATACAAAACACAGTAAAGGGGAGGCAGGCAATCGCCTATTTTGAGATCTAAGCTAATTCCTGGATACTTTTTGGCGAGATTTAATCACACTCAGGAAGCCTGTGCTTTCTTTGTCCCCTAAATGGTGGCCATGAGCCTTTCTATTCCCCAGAAAGCACCTCCACACGGCCAGGTGCTCATGGCAGCTGCTCTGTGCAGTCCAGATGGTCTGGGATGGGAAGCCCAGTTATGATGGTCAGACATTTGTTCCACACGGTGAAGGTGGGGCACACAGGCTGCGAGAATGTGATGTCAAAGGTGTAGAGGTGGATGGAGTTCAAAGCATCATAGAATGCGATGGAACCATTGTCATAGTCCAGCAGGATGCCAACGCGGCGGAGGTGGGGGGCTGGCTCGATGGGGACTTCCTTGCTGTTGTGTCTCACCACCCAGTTATTGTGGCAGCGGCACAGCGCCCAGGAAGCAGCGTTCTTCCCAATCCACTCGTGCTTCGGGGCTGATTTGTATGCGAGGCCAATGGCATACCTGCGGAAACAAAACAGCAACAGGAAAAACAATGAGCACATTGCACAGATACGTGAAATACTTTCTATGGTCCTCAGGGGTCATGAGAATGTATTCCTGTGTTGTTCCTGTTCATCTCCTTCAGTGAAAGCTTGGCAAGAGCCCTGACACATATGTTCCTCATCTTCTTCCCGCTCAAACATATAGTGGGCAGAAAGGAGCCGTTGTACTGCTCCACATCCCTGTTTTCAGTTCAGACATCACGAGCGAATTTGAACTCTTGTGTTTCGCTGCTTTTTTTAAATTCACTGTGTGAGTCATGAAGACTCACGCAATGAATTCTTTAGACCAGCACCATCCACCAGAACTTTCTGCAATGATCTAAATGTTATTCTCTGTTCAATATGGTGGTCAGGAATCACATGTGGCTACCAGGCACTTGAACCGTGGCTGCTAAGAATGAGAAACTGAACTTTATATTTATTTAACTTGAATTAAACGAAACCATTTAAATAGCTACATGTGGCCCATGGCTACATGAATAGCACTACTCTAGACTTCTCCTCTTGACCTTTGAATTTTTCAACTGATGCCATGTATGTCATTTTCCACAACTTCAAGTCCACTTTGCAGAAGGCAATCATGCAGAATGATTTTCACTTATGGGGATAAGCTTCTTGTCACCACACAGCCTCAGTTTTCTCATCTGTAAAACAGCGACAATGACAGTCTCCATCTGAGGGTTATTTTGAGGAGTAAAGGAAAAAATACATGTAAAATCCTGGGTACAAGGCTGGCATGGAGCATTCAGTAACTGTTACTTTATTATTTTTGTCCATTGATACATTATTAATAAGTAACAGATTCAGAATTTAAACCTATGATCACTCAAAAGGCCGCGAACAACAATTCGTCATCAGAAATTGTGTAATTCAGGAGAAAGATGGCGGTGGAGAAGGGAGAAGCGTGATCGCTATTCTCCGGCCCACTGGCGGGATATCGGGCAGATTTTCTGAGGAGCAGAGCGATCATCCAGTTGTATTCCAGAGTAGAGAAGATTGGAAACCAGGACTGCGCATAAAACTGAAAGATCAACCGGTAGGGAGTCTGCTTCGGAGGGAAGGGGTCACTCGGGCCTCACGGGGAGCCGGGAGGTCTGCGGATCCAGTAGCAGCAGCTTCCCGGTTTGCTCCAGGTTCCGAGGGAGGGAGCTGGATTGGGGTGTGTGAGTTGCCAAGGCAGACGCGCGCGTCTGTTGGAAGAGCCTTGGTCCCCAGCAGTCCGGAGGTCGGTGCGTACCTGGGGACTGATTTGCAGAGGCTGGTGTTCCCAGCAGGAAGAATTGGAGTCTGAATTGAAAGGCAAACCCAACTTTTGAGCTCCTGGATTGGGCGCTCACCCAGTGGAGCTAATCGGGGGCGGACGGAGTAGGTACTCGACCGGTCGCCCAGGCCTGCGGCTTGCAAGCTCCGATTCCAGAGACAAAAGTGAACGGCGAATGCAGGGGCGTGAAGCTCACACCTGGAAGGCCTGAGACACAACCCAGTCCTGCGGTGCTGAGTCCCTCCGTGCGGGAGAAACAGAGGAGTTACTGAGCCCCACTGACAGGAGACACAGACCCCATAAACCCTGACTCAGGGTGGCAGACAGGCGACCCAGAGGAGGTGCTACAAATCCCGGCAACTCGGTTGG